>JAQGBZ010000296.1:0-79892 GCA_034687125.1 Neelides folsomi | reverse complement strand
ATTTCACATCACACCACATCACACTTCACATCACAGTGGGGACCTTTCCTCAGTGTGATGTGATTTTCCGTACACTGGTTGTTATTAAACAAACACGATAATTTTAAAAACCCACCTTTGAATATTTTAAAATTGGTTACATGCTACTATTTATACTGCAAAAATTTTCAAGTTTTGACTTCTGACATTAAATTGAATCCTTTGGAAAAATCATAAAAATATTTTGCTTTAAAATTTTAACAACGCTGATGTTTATGCAATAGGTAGGATGCATGTTTATTATGACATGGTTTTTGAATATGTATATTAGTTGATGAACTTTGAAATAACTGCAGCTTTATAAATGTTATATAGCAAGTTAAGCTTATAAAAGAAATTAATTGAAAGGCGGTTTCTGGAAGGTAGACAACGATGATATGTTTGATATTCCGCATCATAAAGCAAATTGAAATGGTAAGTATGGTTAGAATATGAATGGAGAGGAATGCGAAATTATTTAATCTCTCCACTCCACTATGGGAAACAAAGAAATTTACCGGGTGGAAAATTAAAAGCATCATTATGAGGTTCCCATTACGGAAAGAATAAATTCGTCTGCCGTTTAGGTCTGGCATTTTCCCGCGACCGTCCTCAATCCAAAAGGAAGTCATGTCAAAGTTTTTGACCCACTAAGGTAAATCAAAGCTCCCTTTCTCTCTCACAAATATTCCATTTCCTTTTCACTTTCAGATGAAAAGGACTGCAAATGTTTCCAGACTATGCAATCTATGCAATGACATTGTTAAATTTATACATGAAATGCATTTGAACATTTTCTGTTCATAATAGAATTTGCAATATCAATCTCGTTGTTAAATCCTTTTATGACATGTTTCACCTGCTGTTTCAGTCATTCACTTTTTCAATTAATTTATCGGTGGTGAAAGTACAGGTGGTGTGTGTACTGGTACATACACCACCTACTGGTCAGTATTTAGTCAATGCTTTTAATTAATCACCTTTAAGCTCAATCAAAAATATTTAAATTAACTCACCAGGTAATTCCAAAAAATTTGACTGCCGTCGTTGACGAAGTCTGTGAAGCGAAGCCCTTGGACTCGAAGCCCCTGGACTTGTATCCCCACCAGTGGCAGTTGTTGCAGTGCATTGAGAATCTCGAGAACTCCTTCTTGATGCAAGATATGCAAGTTTGCCTCTTGGACTTGCACATGGTGAAGTTCCTCTTGGGCTGATGCAAGGTGAATTTCCTCGAGGACTGATACATGGTGAATTTCCTCGAGGACTAATACACGGTGAATTTACTCTAGGACTAATGCAAGGTGAATTGTTTCTTGGGCTAATGCATGGCGAATTGCCTCTGGACCTTGGGCTAATACATGGCGACATTCCTCTGGGGCTCCCGCAAACAGAATTTGGTCGAGAAAATGATGGAGACGAAGGAGATGGCGAATATGTTCCTATTATTTAAAATTTCGTAATATTATGAAATATTTATTTAAATGAACTCATAATTGGAATTTTATCAAAAGTAAATTATTTACAATCAAAATGTTTATATTTACGACTGAATGTGAGATTTTATTTACTAAACTAGTTATTATGAAATGTCGATCATTATTTAGTAAATAAATGATAGTGATAAATAAGCACTATGTAATTAAATTGCGTTGTAAAATACCATTCGTGGTTGAAGATCTCGGCGTATTTGAAGAAAGTGAACAGATGTCCGTGTCAGTGCTGTTGTTTGAAATTGACCATTCCAATGGAGCAGGTCTGGGACCTCGTCGTCTACGTACTGTGATCATCTTTAGGGTGTTTTGAGACTCGGGGAGAAGTGTGGCTCAGGTGAGCCTTGGGAAGCGAAGAGGAAGAAAGAGGAAGAGAAGCCGAAGAAAAAGGTTTCGTTGAGAGCAAGGCAGGCGCGCACCTGAGGAACTCGCAAATGTATTCCAAACGTTGCTCACTATAGGAGAAAGCTCAAACCAACTCTCTTTTAACGATGTACACCTCGCACATCAACTGATGTGTAATCGATCGATATGTGCATGTTACAATGATTTCCTTTAAATGTTGATTATTGTATTATTTCAAATGTTAAATACTACATGTTGTGTTATGGAAATTGAGAGTGATGTTTTCTTTTGTCTTAAACTTTTATTTAAGTTTAGTCTCTCCAAAATTACTGTAAAGGTCAGTCCTGTATTTTTCTCGCTAATAAAGTCTCATTTTCACTTGACCTTTGACCCGCTCATTTTCACCCAAACTTTGAGCAGAAATCTTTAGTCGAACATTGTGCCGAAACAGTGCACTTTAAATCTAAAATTTGTCTATTAATGAATAATTAATTTAGAACATAGCACCATACTCAACTCCCATTTAAATTTTAAATAACTGTAGAATACTTATTTGATATTAATTAACTGTTTTAAATATTGTATTTGTTAAAATTCAAATTATCTCAAGACGGAACATTTATTATGTTATGAACTTTACAAATATAATGTTGGCTTTATTTACTTTATTAAAAATTATAATTTTTTTAACACCAACAATGAAATTATTTACCATTTTAATGTGCGTACTTATTTCTAAAGTCATTCCAAAGTTAACTACAGAATATGTGAGTTTGAGTTTATGAAGTTCAGGAAGATTCTCTGATGAAGATGAGATGGAATGAAAAAAGCATGTAATAATGACTATGTTTGCATCATTTACACGTAGACGTGTGAGGTTTAATGTTGGCAAAAGCAAGGTGAAAGTAAATTAAAAATCTCCGTCCTTCGAATGTTAAAAAAACTAAAAAA
The DNA here is from genome assembly GCA_034687125.1 of Neelides folsomi. Lineage (NCBI taxonomy): Eukaryota > Metazoa > Arthropoda > Collembola > Neelipleona > Neelidae > Neelides > Neelides folsomi. The sequence continues at coordinate 77,088 of JAQGBZ010000296.1, read as the reverse complement.
TTTCTTTCCGCTACTTTCTCCATTAAATTTTGGTTTTTAGAGGCGGGAGGGTAAATTGGTTATTTAATTCCCTCCACCGCCCAGCATGGGAGAAGGAGGAAACGCTCGTGTGATTTAATATACAGGACCATCTCGCAACTTGGTTTTCTTTCAAGTGAATCTCTCATGCATTACCACGTTCACATATTTGGGAAAATCCATTAACTTGACAGGGACGTAATAACCGAGAGGGAAAGTATGGAGGAGAACTCGTCGAGACACACTGTATAAAATAAAGGCCAAATTCAGATTCTCATACTTGACCTCAAAAATCCCAAATGTGGTTCACCGAGGGAGGAAGAAAGTTAATTAATGAGACGTGGAACATGACATGGGATTTAATTGGAACTTTTGGGAGAAAAGCCAATATTTTGAGAATATAGACAGATCCCTGAACTTTCCTTCCGCCTTATATTACATATATCAATGGTATAATACCATACATATCTGTATATAAATACTATGTTCTAGAAACTAGTCTACATAGTATGGACCACCCTGTATATGGCATAGTAAATATAAGGGCTCTAATAAATATATATTAGGGACTTATAGAGAAGCCTGAATTGGCCCTTGTAATGCGTAGTAAATAAAGAGGAAAAGCAAGTAATGGGAATTAATGTGTCCTCCTACGAATCTATCTCTTTCTCTTGTATTGGACAGTTTGGGTAATTTTTGCAAGGGAAGGATTGGCGTGTTGCCTGAAGGTTCACAATTCATTTACGCTCAACTTTCTTCCTCTCTCAAAGAGCAAGTCGAGTGGAAAGTAATTTCCCACTCTTTGGGCTCCATTCATCCCTCTGGTCTTATGGAATAAATAGTAAAAGGAAACTTGTCAACTTGTCCTTTTATTAACCAAAGTTCATGTTAAGAATAAAAGCTGTCCTTTACAAAGTAACGGATTGTTCAACCCGGCTAAACTTTTCCCTCACAGTTTCCTCCAGGAGGGCATGAACCTTTTTGCACCCTTCAATCGCAACGTTGAGCACTTCGGTGAGAAATACGTCTTGGAGGAGATGGCTATGTTCGAGGACAACGATCTGTTGAGTGGTTGCAAAGATCCCAACTGTAAGTTCTGGACAATGAGGCCCACGCTCTTGGCCGTTGATATCGATCATGGCAAGGGAATTGGTCATTGTGGCTGTGCATGATACCACAAAGTCACGGATTGGAATTCCGGCATCTACGAGAGCAAGAGTCACGGCGTTGATACCTAGAAAGAAAACATTTTGTTCTCACATGACGCGCATTTCAATCTAAAACATTAACATTTACTTCATTAATCTGATCATTCAGAAATTGGGAATATTTGAGATAAAAGAGAATTTTGAATTCTTGGAAATTCGCAAAATCTTAATGTTAATACATAATGATATAGTCAATTGTAATTTAATCTCGATACAAGAATCAAAGGTCATTTATCTTATTGTTAGACACAAAGTCTAAAACAAAGAAACACGCGTTTTTTACAGAGTCTTAAAAGAGTTATCTTATTGATCTTTTCTGTTTATTTACATTTTACTTTTTTGGTGGTCAATAAACAACGTAATATTTTCAAGATCTCAATCTACAGGTAATAAATATAAATGGTAAATGAGAAATTGTGCCAAATGGGTTCAATTGAGAATGGAGCTGATAAAGATCTTACTATTTACGCAAACAACATTACAGTTACTCACATGCTGAATAGCTCCCACCGTCATCTTGAAGTAATTCGACGTAAATGTCGACTTGAGATCCAGGAAACGTGTCATGAACAATGAGGTTCTCGGTAAGAATCTGTAAATTTGTGGAAATCTCCATCGATTTCCGATCATTCTTAGTCGATTTTTTCCTTTCATTAGATGCAAAACAGGCTGAAGAATATTCGCAATTAATCAGCATCTTATTTGGATTATGCGTTGCTTTCTTTGACCTTGTCTGAAAATTATAAAAAAATATTATTTCTTATACTTAAACAGCAATCGGCCAGTCTCCCGACTGGTTGATAACTTCTTTCCATTAAAAACTATTATTAAATGGTATTTCTAAATATTTCAAAATTGTATTTCTCCTCCTTGCCAAAACCCACATTGTCGCAGATTTCTTAAAGACGATTAGTTTAATCAAAAAAGGGCCTGTCATGTTTTATACAAAAAGATTTCGGTCAGATTGGCATTTACTGTTGTAGTAAGTGAGAAAAATTCCCTTAATGTTACAAAGACTGGAATTTTATAAAGGTAGATGGAAATTAAATGAATGCGCAATTGTGGTTTATATATATAGAAATTATAGAATACATAGGAAGACTAATAGACTATAAAGGACTATAGACACTAAGGATTAAACGGTCAAAAACCTATCGCATGGGAAGATGCGTGACAGAGATGAAGATGCTGCATCTTTTTATGTGAGTTTTTATTGTGTGTTCTCAATCTTTAAGCCTTTATATAAGCACTGGAAGGAAGATAAGAATTTTAATTGTCTTGTACATACCTCGTGTGGACCATATACTGCTGCTGTAACTTTCGTATTTCCAATTCTGAACGAGGCGCTTCCACTCGCTTGATGAAAAATTCCCATCTCACAATGAATTTTTCTAAGCTCCTCCGGTCGCCTCCCGTCACTCCGAATTTCCTCCTCCCACAAATCGTCAAAAGTCGTCTTGTTCCCCATCTGCTGAACATGAAATGTAATTTAAGTAAAAACCTTCAATTGTTTTTAATGCTGTCCACAATTGCAATACAAATACAAATCTCTTGTCATTCACCTCAATAACCTCGATTAATTAATCACCGATGATGATGCTTCCAGAAATGCAATTCTAATTTTTGACGTCTAATTCTAATTAGGTTTACGACTATTCTTCAGATAGTTAAAACTTAAAACTAATTGTGTTTAAATTAAACTCAATTCTAAATAATCGGATGTAAATGAATTTTCTGATAATTAACATCTAAAGTTTATTCATTCTTTGCATAAATTCTTTTCATATTTTAAATAATTATGACGCGACTAAGGTCTTCTGGGTTTTACAATTTCTTGTAAATTGATAACAATTTAATTTAATTTACAGTCACTGAGTTTTTAACACAATTGGCATAGTCTTTAAAGACTCCGGCACATTTGAGCGACTGGGTTCTATTATCAGCATAGCATTTTGCAAGTAAATCCGAAGTTTGCGTACATTGGGGTTTCTTTCTCTTCGGAGTCAATTCCTCAACTCTTTTCATTTTATCTTCAAACTCTGCATGTTGGATGTAAAGGGATTCCTTGTATTTGTCCTCAAGTTCTTGAAGTTTCAATTTCCATTCTTTATCATTCTCCTGGAGTTCTTTCTCTTTGGATTTTATTGCTTCATATGCCGTTATGGTCATTATCTGCTGTTGTCCATTTGGGCCAAGAGTCCAAAGGGCAGGTTGGGGGCCATGACCTCCACCGAACGATGGTTCAGGTTCCTCTGTGATGGTGGATGAAGAAGCTGTTGGTGCTGCTGGGTGCTCCTTCGGCGAGTTGAATCGCGAAGAAATTCGATTATGAGCTTCCTTAGTTAAGTAAATCGTTTGCTCATTTGGAACCGTCGCTCTTCTGGTGCTTCCTGCTCCTCCCATTGTCTGAAATAATTAAAGATTAATTATTGCCAACTGAAAATTCACAATCAGTAAATTGGGATTTTTTAAAATATTAAAATTAATGTAAAACCAAAATAAAGTAAAATTCTCACCTAATATTTCAAAAGTTGATTAGAATATTAGCAAATGCTGGCCAATAATTGTCGCGAATTTACTTTTTTCAGTAAATTAAAGGATAAAATGCCGACTTTATTTTACTCCGATTATATTGTCTTTAAAATGAATTGCTAAAATTATATGCCTATTTAGCCCTAGTTAAAATTCAAATAAGCCGATTTTTGCCAACGAAGAGATAAATGTCGAGTTAAATATGATTGAATTGTAGTTTGAAATTGGAATTAAAGTGAAATCAAAGTGAAATAATTTGAGAAATCCAAAGTCCCTCCCACGAATTGTGTAAAGCACAGCGCGGTTTTCAACCCGTATAGATTTTCTCTCTTGCGAATCTCACCTTCTTTCAGGTGCCGAGCAGGATGAAGTTCCAATTTGCAATCGACCGTGGAGGAACCTTCACTGATGTCTACGCTCGATGTCCGTCTGGTCGAGGTAAGAAATCACAATTAAGAAATGACAATAAAACAAATTGAATTTCCAGTCGCGGTGATGAAATTGCTCTCGGTCGATCCGTCTTATCCAGACGCCCCACGTGAAGGAATTCGGCGGATCATTCAACAAGCATGTGCTCAATCATACAATTTTTAATCCTTCAACTTCTTTGTTCAACTAACGTTTATTACTAGGAGCTTGGGAAAACCATTGAAAAAGATGAACTTATTGATGGCTCAAATATTGGTTCGCTTTTAACTTTAACCAATATGACATTAATTTATTAAATTATTTTTAAAACATGAAATTTCTGCAGAATGGATACGAATGGGAACCACCGTCGCGACCAATGCTCTCTTGGAGAGAAAAGGAGAAAGAATGGCACTTCTTATTACAAAAGGATTTAAAGATCTTTTGTATATTGGTAATCAAGCCAGGCCTAAGATATTTGATTTGGTAATTTTCCATTTTTATGCGAATTAATAAATAATAAAAATATACGAATCAATAGAATCGTATCATGATGATTTGAAAATTTAAGGCAATTAAAGTCCCAAGTATGCTTTACGAAGAAGTTATTGAAGTAGATGAAAGAATTTGCACAAGCAGAACTGATTGTCAGCTAGTTTTAGATGAAGATAATAAATGGAGGAAAGAAACGAGCTCGACGAACGAAGAAGTATTTGTTGTGAAACCTCTCGATTTGGACGAAATTAAGATGGAATTAAAGAAATTGATTAAGAAAGGGATCAAGAGTTTGGCTGTCGTCTTGCTTCACTCATTTATGTAACTTTTATTACGTACTTAATTTATTAAATTTTTAATAGGACTCAGAGAGAAAGTCGTATCTGTTTGTAATTTCATATTGTTAGCTATAATAAAATAACATTTATTTAAAGGTATCGACGTCACGAAGAAGAAATAGGAAAATTGGCCAAAGAAATCGGATTTGAACATGTCAGTTTATCATCAGATGTTATGCCAATGATAAGAGCAGTTCCAAGAGGATTCACAGCCTCAGCTGATGCTTATCTCACACCTTTAATCAAAAAATACGTTGAGGTATAAATGTTTAATTAATTAAATAAATTTACCATATTATTTAAAATTAGCTTCAATAATACATCGATTAAGTGTTCAATAGAAAATTTTGAAACATTTCAGGGATTTTCATTTGGATTTAAGAATCTCGAAGAATCTTCAGTTTTGTTTATGAGAAGTGACGGTGGGTTAACTCCAATGGAAGAGTAATGAAAAGAATGAGATTTTTTATGTTTATTTCTACATTTAATTTCTATATTTTTTAAATTTTTCTCTCATTAAAGATTTTGCGGTTCACGTGCTATTTTGTCTGGTCCGGCTGGAGGAGTTGTTGGTTATTCACGAAGCTGTTATGATGATTATCTACAGCCTGTGATAGGTAATTGATCGAATATCTATTATCAAATTGAATTTATTATTAAGTATATTATCAAGTATAAGTATTGAATAACTAATAATGAAATCTCTTTCTAAGCATGTAAAATTTTATTTAAAATGTTTTATTAGGTTTTGACATGGGAGGGACATCGACAGATGTTAGTCGTTATGATGGACAATATGAGCATACTTATGAGTCAATTACTGCAGGAGTGACCATTCAAGCTCCTCAAGTATATTATCAGAATCTGTTAATTATGATTTTTATAATTATGATTTATCATTACAATTAATATTTTTTATGGTTAGTTGGATATCAGCACTGTAGCAGCCGGAGGAGGATCCAAGCTCTTTTTTCGATCTGGTCTCTTTGCCGTTGGCCCAGAATCAGCTGGAGCTTTTCCAGGCCCAATTTGTTACAAAAAAGGAGGAAAAGTGCTCACTGTGACTGATGCTAATCTCTGCCTTGGAAGAATCATTCCCGACTATTTTCCTAAAATATTTGGACCAAATGACGATGAACCAATTGATAAAGACCGAACGATGGAAGCTTTTAAAAATATGGCAAAAGAAGTGAATGAATTTCTTAAAGATCAAGGAAATCCTGAAATGAATTTGGAAGAAGTTATCATGGGGTTCATTCGTGTGGCTAATGAAGCAATGTGTCGTCCTATCAGAGCAATAACACAAGGAAAAGGATTTGACACTTCGGCTCATCTTTTGGCATGTTTTGGAGGAGCAGGTATGAATTTAACTTTTATCTAAAACATTTTTATAGCAAATTACAATTAAGCAATATTAATTATTAATTTTAATTGGATTTTGATAGGAGGTCAACACGCGTGTTCAATTGCTCGATCCCTTGGAATTTCTTCTGTTGTTGTTCCAAGATATGCTGGAATTCTCTCTGCATTTGGTACGTTTACTGCATTAAAGATACAATTATTATTGAAAATTAAATTAATTACTTTTTTCATCATTAATTTTTTACGTAGAATCTGTAAAACTAATAAAACTTTATTTTAAGGTCTTGCACTCGCTGACGTAGTTTATGAAAAACAAGAACCCTCAGGAAAGTATTTCAATAAATGTAAGTTTATTTAGAATATTCTGAATCTCTGATGCAATATGCAATGTAAAAATTATTTTATTTATTGAAGCTAACATTGAATACATCGACCAAAGGATAGAATTGCTAATGAAAGAAGTCGAAGTTCATTTGAGTCGAAAATTTAAAAAAGTTGAAATTGAAGTATTTTTGCATATGAGATATGAAAAAACAGACTGTGCTTTGATGTGTCAGCCTTCAACAACTTCAAATGAAAATAAGCTTTCAAAGTTTGGAGATTTTGAATCAACATTTGTTCAAAGGTAATAAAATTTATTTAACTATAATTAACTCATTAAACTTTAGAATTTCTCTTTAATTATATTATTTTCCCTACATTAATTTAAATTTAATAAACATGTTACTTTAAAGATACAATAAAGAATTTGGATTTACTATTCCGGGACGTACAATTGTTATTGATGATATTCGAGTTCGAGCTATTGGGAAAAGCGGTGTGGAAAGAAATGAAATAAACGTTGATAGGAACAGTCCTTTGGCTCCTAAAACTGTGATTAATAAAACAAAAAATAAGAAGAAATCTAACAATTTGATTATAAAACTATTAATATTTAATAAAAACTTTTTTGTTTAGCTTTCAATGGTGTACTTTGAACGTGAAGGATGGCGACAAACTCCAATTTATTTTTTGTCTGAATTACGCGGAAAAGAAACAATTGAAGGGCCTGGAATTATCATGGACGAATCAAGTACAATCCTTGTTGAACCAAATTGCCGAGCAGAAATCTCAAACAAAGGAGACGTTTTTATTCACATTGGGTCAAGTCAAAAAGTTTCAATCAGCACAGAACTTAATGCAATTCAATTAAGTATCTTCTCTCATAGGTAAAAATTATAATTTTTAGTTGTACTAACATTAAGTTCTATACATGGATAAAAATAATGTGGTAGTTAAATTTTAATTAATTATTGTTTTAAGGTTTATGAGTATTGCTGAACAAATGGGTCGAGTGCTACAAAAAACTTCTATTAGTACGAACATTAAAGAAAGGTTGTTTGGAAAATTTAATTGAAATTACAAAATACAAATATAGTTTTTGTATATTTCATTAAATCATAAATCAATTTCATTTAATAATTTAAATTTAATAGACTTGATTTTTCCTGTGCTGTTTTTGGACCAAATGGTGCACTAGTTTCGAATGCTCCTCACATTCCTGTTCATTTGGGTGCTATGCAAGAAGCAGTTCAATATCAAGTATGTTTCTTTTAGAAGCAGTTAATAATTGATGGTTTTTAATAAAAATGATCTATATTTAGATGAAAGCAATTGGAAAAGATATGAAACCCGGAGATGTGATTTTATCTAATCATCCAGCTGCTGGTGGATCTCATCTCCCTGATTTAACCGTCATAACTCCAGTTTTTTCAAAGTACTCATCTCTTAAGTATTTGTCGTTCTCCGCTATTCTCTATATTTGTAGATCCTTTTTTAAATTAATCTCTTTGAATTTTAGATATCCTGAACCAATCTTTTTTGTGGCAAGTCGAGGGCATCATGCTGACATTGGTAAGATAAATATTTTTAAAAAACTATTTCTAACATCTTTGCTTCTTTGCATTATTAAAGAAGTAATTTCAATTTAATTGTCTATGTAGGTGGAATTACTCCAGGATCGATGCCACCACATTCGAAATTCCTTTGGGAAGAAGGAGCAACATTCAAGTCATTTAAATTGGTTTCTCAAGGAAGTTTTAGAGAAGAGGAAGTAACAGCAGCATTGAAAGAGCCAGAAAAATATCCAGGTTCATCTGGAACAAGAAATTTACAAGATAATCTTGCAGATCTTCATGCTCAAGTTGCAGCCAATCAAAAAGTAAATTTTTTTTATAAAATATCATTAACAAATTACAATTTGGTTAGATTTAATTTACTGCTAATTTATTGTTATTGTAGTTTAATACACATATATAATTAATTTATTGTTATTGTAATTTTAATTTTACAGGGGATTCATCTGATTGAAGAATTAATTGAATTTTATGGACTTGAAGTAATTCAAGCCTACATGGGACATATACAGTCCAATGCTGAAGTAGCCGTGAGGGATATGCTTAAAAATTTTGGGACCAAATTACAAAAAAATGTTTTGACTGCTGAAGATTTTATGGATGATGGAACCAAAATAAGACTACAGATTACAATCGATCAACTTAAAGGCGACGCTACATTTGATTTCTCTGGAACTGGAGTGGAAGTTTGGGGAAATTGTAACGCCCCTCGAGCCATCACTGTCTCTGCGATAATTTATTGCCTAAGATGTCTAGTTGGGCAAGAAATTCCTTTAAATCAAGTAAAGATCCAAATTCTCATATCATTATTAATATCCATTTTGTTAATTAAATTTTTATCTGCAATTTTTATTTTGGAGATTTTTAATTAAATAATCGAAATTTTAGGGATGTTTAAATCCAATCCATATCATAATACCAGACGGAAGCATTTTGAGCCCTTCGGATGATGCAGCTGTCATTGGAGGAAATGTTCTTACGTCTCAGAGAGTTGTTGATGTTATTTTTAAAGCTTTTGAAGCCGTTGCTGCTTCCCAAGGCTGCATGAATAATATTACATTTGGAGATGAGACGATGGGTTATTATGAAACGATTGCTGGCGGGGCTGGAGCTGTAAGATTAATTGATTTATTAACGTTATAATTAATTAATATAATTAACCAATTTGTAATTTAATTTTATGCAATTGTGATATAAATTATTGTTATTTTAAAGGGACCGAATTGGCACGGCAGGAGTGGAATTCATACACATATGACCAATACAAGGATCACTGATCCAGAAATTTTTGAAACTCGATATCCAGTCATTTTGAATCATTTTAGTCTTGAAGAAGGAACAGGAGGAAATGGGAAATTCAAAGGTGGAAATGGAGTCAGAAGAGAAATGACATTTAGGAAAAAGCTCACACTTTCTGTGTTAACTGAACGAAGAGCAATTCCACCTTATGGGCTCAACGGGGGAAAAGATGCATCACGGGGAAGAAATCTTTTAAAGAGATCTAAAGGCAAATTAGTTAATTTAGGAGGAAAAACTTGTGTTGAAGTTAATCCTGGAGTAAGTAAAAATTTAATTTATTTAACTTTAATTTTAAAATATATTATCTAAATGAGTATTTAACTAAATAAGTATTTTACTTGATTTATTTAATTATACATTTTTTAATTTCAGGATAAATTGACAATTTTATCACCCGGAGGTGGCGGTTATGGAAAATCTGAAAAGATGGATGAAAGTTAAATTGAATCTAAAAGTCAAAGTGCAATGTAGAAGGGTTTATTGTCAATGAATGAAACGGAATCAATGTTTTTGTGTCTACAAAACTCTCATATACTCTTTATACTCTAATTTTACATTAAAGTTTCTTAATATTAATAATTCAATTAACAGTTTGTTCTTGATTTATTTAAATGGGTTTTAATTTATAAAAGGACTTTTCTCAAATTCATTATTGAACACAGAAGGATGAGAAATAAATGAGATAAAGGAACATTTTGATATTTAACACACAGACTCATCAAGAGTTCACATTTTAGCTGTGCTAGTCTACAAGATTGTGTAATGAAAAAAGGGGATAATATTTGCAAAGGTTGTTGACATTTTAATTACAACTAACTAGAAATAAAGTTTATATATAAGTTGCAAATCTCTAAAAAATATTCAAAATGTGGCTCATATTGCACAATTATAGAAATAGCAACACCAGTAATATTTAGCACACAATCAAGATTAATATTTTTAAAACATTAGTTTAAACATTAAGGACACGTCACAAATCCATCGACGATATATAAATAATTAAATAACTACACAATTTATTTAATTGTTTGCATTAAATAAGAAAGTTTATGTATTCAATTATATACACAAAAGTTTTTCCCTACACATCTTCAGCCTCAAATGAAGAATTTTTTCAATATTCTTAATGTCTTGTTAATAAGTTTATGAAGTAAATAATATATCTACAGTTAAATAATAATTTACGAAGTTCTACAATTCTTAGATAATTTAATTAGGATTCAGCAAATCAAATCTTGTCTTTCGTATACTATGTAGCTAGGCTAGAATAGTATTTACCTAATACACATACTACATTTTACATAGCAAATCCACACTACGTTCAAAAACCAAGTAGGAAGTTTTTTAAAATAATTAAAATAGTTAATTATTTACCATCATCGCATATTAAAAATCATAATTTTAGTTACTACCTTATTTAACTATAAGTAATAGTATTCATCATCATCATACCTTTAAATATCATTTTAATATGTCTATTTGAGGACTCATAAGATTTCATACAAGTTGATATTTCATAAAATAATGCTAATTGTAGTTTTAATGATCCCAGGTGTTAAAAGTGTTAAATGCAATCACTCATCGATATTGTCTAAACTTGTATTTGAGGATGTGAACAAATGTTCCAGCCCGGGTTCCAGAGTCGAAGTCCCTGAAGAAATCGACGAGGGTGGATGGGGATAATAGGCCAAGACATCAGGAGACTTTTTGAAAACCTTTCTTGGAAGTTGTTGATCCAAATCCACAGCTTCCCCCCTCGCCAGTGGAGCTCTTCTTGAAGTTGAAGGGATTGAGGAAGTTGAATTGGAGGGTGAAGGTGTTGGATGGAAAAGTGACTCTTTGGTCTGACATGCACAGTCCCTCACTTCAATGCACAGTTCACTCTCTTCTGACCTTTGTTCTCTTTCTCTCGGTTTGGTTTGGTTGGTTGTTGGTTGGTTGGTCGGTGATTGATATGGGAGAGGAGGGGCGTATGGAATACTCACTTTACCATCTTTCTTCTTCTCTTTGGGCATCTGCTTGGGAGAATGTAAAGGTTCTGGAAGCTGCATGGGATTGTAGGGATAAGGATGGGGATAAGGAATTTCGGCAATTGTTGAAGAAGGTTCAGGACTTCGTCTTTCAATTACAGTCTCCTTGCTTTCCCCTGATGTTTGAGAAGAGATCGGTGGGGATTTTTCCAACGAGCCCCGAGTTTCTGTTGAAGCCTGACGTCCGCCATTGTTGGCTGATGAAGACGAGGATCGTTGTCCTGTCACGGCAGCCATCATCATTGACATGGACTCACGGGATTTCCTCACGGCTTCCTATAATGTTAAAAAGAGCCGCCTGAGGAACGGTTGTATGTAACCTTTCTTTACTATACTGACCCTTAGTTCTTTGAGTTCTTCATGGTCACGTTTCAGCTTCCGGTAGATATTAAGAAACATTCCCGTACACATGCCTATTATATACAAAAGAAATACATATAATATAAGAAATACCTATGTATGTTATGTACAGAGTGGGCTATAAGTTACTTTTCTTTAAATAAACAATCGTATAAAAAAGAAGGCAACTTATGGTCCACCCTGTATAGGTAATATTGTATTTTTATGTATGGTATGTGTGTTATTTATCAGGACAGCTGGGTCCCAGAATTTGATTTTTGTTTACCAAGAATGAGGAAGAGCCCTATAAAAGCAATGACCCAAATGTCTGCACTAATTGCTTTTAAAGGCTTCTTGGTACAATAGGGACCTTCGTCTTCGTCATTCCTCAACTTGCAGTTTTCTTTTTTGTTACAGTAGAGACTCGAGTCAATACAAGTGCCGTCAGTGCAGTCGAATTCTGTTTTCCCATTGCAAGGTGATCCTGAGAAAGAAATTAAAGAAACTTTAAAACACATTTTCTGACACTTTTGGAAATATGGCTAAGAAAACTCATTAAACATTTTACGACTTTCTCTCATCCATTCACCATTGTGAATTTGCGAATCTTATGGCCCATGGCCCAATAAACACTTTAGAGTTTTGGATAAAAATGGAGAGGTGAATATTAACTAGATTAACTACAGACACACGCATCTGTTCTTTGATTATATTAATAGGGAATAAAATTTTAATGGCGCTCGCAGTTAAATTTTAAATGGTAATTAAATATACTGTTAGTTTAATTAAATTAAACTTTAATTACCTCATTTTTGTTAAATTACCTTCTTTAGATTCGCGAAAAAAATTGTAATATGCAGAAAAGACATTTTTTGTTTTTACAATGTCTTTTGACATTGTGAAGAATCGAAGGTGAATGATATTTCCTTTGGAAGTGACGGAATCGGATTTGCTCCCACAGAATTGTTTCATTCTTCCTTCCTGCCCTTCCAACTCCGTCCGGGACCCGTAGACTTCAATGAAGTTGAAGGAGCAGTCGTTGGGTTTTTCCAACTCATACTGAAGAAATTGAAGATAAATCTTTTGGGATTCTTCTGCTTGAATGACCCACGTGCAGTCGACAGGGATGTCGTATGTCTTTGCATTGCTCAGAATGTCTCCTCGGATGTTCTTACTCTCAATCTCCCCGTCGAGGCCCGTCAAGGTCTCAGAACACTCCTCGAATTCCGGTCTGAAAACTGATTTCACATTTACGACACATTGAACCCATAAAGACTAATACCTAAGTATGGTAAGAGTAAACTTAGAATTTAATGTCTATTATACAATTGACTATAAAACCAGATATTTAAGCCTATTAACCCTAATGATAAAATTTACTCTAATTGTAAGTATATGTTAGGGCTAATTTTATCAAAAAATTTGAAACTTGGGAAAGAAGCTAATTGCAACTATTGTAAGAGTAATTGGTAAATACAGATAGCTCTGGAATTGTGTAGAAATGGTTTTAGAGATAATTTCTTGTTTTGATACCATGAGATGGGACGAATTCAAAGTCAGCTCTGAATCCAATATACTGAATGTCTTTGTCAGAATGGAACCGAAGCCACAAGTGGCGTCCTGAGCTTTGAAGGAACGGGGGCGGAGTCGTCCCGCAAATCTTATCAATTAACGTCGAATATCCAAATTGGCCATCTCGGACTTCGAGGTAATCAAATTTGCAAGACTCGTCGGCTTCAATATGGAAATGGTCGAGGAATTTAATTCGAATCACTTCCCCAGGCCCGGCTACCAAAGAAAAGAAAAAATGTGGATTAGCAAATTACAAGAACATGGTTGCTTTCTTTTTTAAATTTACAAACGTATAAAAAAGAAAGCAACTTATGGCCCATCCTGTATAAATATTTCTAATATCGTATATTAGGAAATTATATAAAATAATTAATCTATTTAAGCAACTCCTAAATTTATTCCGACCAGGTTTAAATGACTCGTTCTTCGTCAAATATAAAATAGATAAATGTATAAGATAACGGGGGATATCATTCTGATCATCATCATTTCTTTCTCCTCTTGGCATCGTGACATCGTGGATCGTCCTTAGGTCCGTAATTCTCTTTTTATATACACCTTCGCATACCTCTCCTATTTTTATATCATTAACACACGAAGGTTCCTCTCATTCCATACACAATGCCTTCAGTTAACTATGGAACTTCCGTGGTTAATTGAAATGGAAACATGAAGCTTTGGGACTTAAAAACTTCCCGAATACTTGGCGAACTCCGAACCCAACGCTGACGTATAAATGGTACTACGAGAGCGTTACGTTCGGAACGTAAGTATATTGAGAAATGCCAGGGGAGGGAAATTCCAAAAATTTCACGACTCTCTGAACCATACCATCCATTCATTGGAAAGATTAGAGAAAGATAATAAAGATAACCTTCATGTGTGTTCTTTAACTTCTTTAAGGAAAGGGTCTTTGTCTATCAGCCAACATTATTCACTACATTACTAACTGACTTGGAGTTGGAGTTGGTTGGAGTTGGTTGTGAGTTGAAGATCATTTGAGTTGATGTTAATGGTAATGGGAAAAGAAAGAAGGAGGAGGAGAAAGAAAATGAATGTTTGTCAATGACAACAAGTACCAGAAATGATCTTGATACAGTCCGTTCCATTAGGGTAATTATAAGGATAAAGTGGAGAGTAGAACTCCATGTTCTTGTTATCATTGGTAAAGTTGGCACAGACGTCTCCAGAGACGAGGGCCGAGTAATTCGCCGGAGCTTCGTTCTGGAACCCTGGGAGTATCAACGACGAATTCTTCTTTGTCACCTCGGCGGGTTTCCCCTCGGCAAATCCTCGACCCAAATCGCTAAGCGAACTACACAAGAGGAGACCTAAAAAATAAAGTCATTTAATTGCTTTATTGGATCATCCATCGGCTATAGTTATCATAAGATGACATTTATCTTTTCCGATCTTTAGCTTTGGCTTAAGCTTATGTAGGTACTTTGATTAACTGACTGTCTTTAAATCCTCTTACTGTGTAATATATTCACATGTATGTAAGTATATTATGTTTTAAGTATGTTATGTTGTACAGACTCAGATACAGAAACTTGGGCCTTTACTTTCAATTGTATGGTAAGGAGATGTAAGAAGAGAAAAGAGATTTATATTGCTCGGGTGAGAAGCGGAGGAAAAGTTTTTAAAGAGACCGACAGGATGGGACCGACATATGGAATATCCAAGAAGCAATAAAGAGAAATCTCCAAAATCGATCTTCATCCTCGCCACACAGACCAAGAGAGCAGAAAGATTTTAAACTCCTCTTAACATTATTATCCTCCCGGCATTTTCTCCCATAATACTATTCTCGTAAAGTGTAAAATCCAATAGGACACTCTCTAGGAAGAGAAAGGATATGTTTTTTGCTATTAAGGCTATTAACCCTATTATTGTTATTATGGGTATATGTATGTAACTATGTACTTACTTGTACCATACCAGAGTACCATTTGCAACAGTCGGGGACATTCATTTTATTATGTCTTATATAGGGTTTAAGTTTAAATGATGGAAGAAATATGAAGAAGATTCCACCTGGTAACCCACCATACTAAAGTAACTTTAAGCTATGGAACTTGGGCCCCCGATCTTTAATTTTAGACAACGCGTTCCATCACGACCCTCTGTGTTGGAATTGGGACAATTCACGTCTTTCTCCTAACGACTTCTTCCTTCCCACCACTCAATTCCCAATTCATTTAACCTGCCATTCTCCCATTCCTGGATCATTCCCCTAACTCGGCCCAACAGATTATTCTTCCTGGCTCCCTTTTTTAATAAATTGAGGGAAAGAGTCGAACAGTTCATGGATGGTTCCAAATACTTGAGCTGAACCTACTTGCCCTTTTCAACTCAACCCTTTTTTGCTCATTATGTTTCTTGTGGGTGGTTACAAATGAAATTCATCGTTCCTCCTTTGTAAAAATAAGGGCTATTTTCATCCTGCTAACAACCGTAGAATAACTCATTCTTTAAATATTCACCCCTTGAAATAACAAAATAACAATGAAGGTATGGTAAACGAATTTTTAACTTTTTGCTCAATTCTGTCCCATGCTAAGGTGTCAAATATCAAATTAAAAATAAATTCTAATATTGAATATTAAATTAATATATTGACATATGTCATTAGTTCATTAGTAGATGAATTTAAAATAGACTTTAAAAGGTTATGTATTTTAAAAAATTAAGAATGTATAGTTAGTATACTATGTGTGTATTAGTATTAAATCAATTTAATTAGGTAATTAAATTCTATACATTAAAAACCACACACCGTAAACAAATTCACATTTCATTTAAGCAAAACTTTATTGAGAAAGTTACTAGAATTTCTTTTACTTGAGAAAATTACTACCTGTAGAAAGCATGACGAGTAAAAGTGCTGTTAAATTAATACTAAAAACAATCACATTTATTAAAATGTGTAATGTTAATAGTTAAAACACTTAATAATTCTGTTAATGGTTTTCCTTAAATAGTCTTTTTTTTCAGTTTCAAAGCTTTTCACCATACATCAACCTTATTCGCTGTAAATTTGAGCTAATTTTTATCTTCAACACGAATGAATAAAACCTTTTATTGTATTTGTACTTGTTTAAAGTTTAAACATTAAAGTTTATGATTTTAAGAAACTGATACTTTTTACACATAAACTCACTCATAAATTGTAGCTGTAGAATAAGATCTTTTCTAACTGCCATAATCCTATATAGACTATATTGTTTATCTTGAAACTCTAAACTTTCACTGCTATATTTCACATATACAGATACAAATGGTTAAACATATAATATAATAAGTATATGAAGTGTAAAATGAAGTGTAGAATAATGAGGAAGATAAAGAAGTGTGGATTGTAAAGCTAAGGCAATAGCAATTTAGCAATTCATCATGCGGGTAAGTTTGAAGCGTTGACAGGTGCGGTCAAGTGTGAGATGAAATGTCATTGTGGGGAAGGCGGTGGAAGGACCATTAGCATCCCAATGTTCCTCTCTTCTCATTAATAATTGTCTCTTCTTCCGGAGGAGGAGATTTGGGATTAGAGAGGATTGGAACCCGTTTACCCTCCATCAAAATTTTTCCCCTTCCTCGTCTCCTCCCGTCTGAGACGAAAGTTAATGGTAATGGAAATGGGAAGGATGGGATTGGATCTTGTGGTGAGACGTGTGGGTTATTCTTAGCTGCCTTTTGATTCCCTCTCTTCTCAATCCAAAATGATCTGCACACACAAACCTACAGACTATAGGAGAATCAGTCCTATAGTCTGTTCTCCTCCTGGACTCCATTCAAAACAGTTTCGCTATCCTCCCCATGGAACTCGGAATTGAGTAACAGCGTGTAACCCTATCCCCATGTATTTGTTGAAGATGTGTACGGAGGAATCATCATCAGTGATTTTTCTCTCTCCTCGTCTCTCCGATGAAAAGGACCCGATTCCAACGATCTAACCGTCCAACCTTATTCATTCCTTACTCACTCATACAGTCATACACATATCTGTATTTTAATATACAAACCGTTTATTTAACAAGTAAACATAGGGATATCAAAACATGTAAAAAATAACAAATATTTCTATGAATTTCCATATCATTTTCATTATCCCTATGTTTATTTATTAAGTGGAAAGCTTGTACCAGTATGTATTTGTGATGAATTCTTGATATAAGTAAAGATATTTGTATATTACATTTTTTTTATAAATATGGGTGTCTTTACATAGCTAACAAGTCAATAGCAATTCTTTCACCGTCTATTTATTCCAAGTTTTTTTATTACATTGAGAGATAGGGAAGTTTGTAAAAGGAAAGACAGAGAAAGATCATGAGTGGTTAGGAAGATCTGAGAACATGAATTGAAAAGAATAGTTCATATTAATCCCTGTCGTTTACTCTCTTTCGTTAGAATGCCTGGAATTGGCGGGTTATCTGGTGAGGGAAGTAATCTTACCGAGGAGACAAGTTGTCAGGGTGAGGATTTGTTGCATAATAGGGGTCTCAGCCCGTCACGGCCACTTCACTTCGGTTTCCGCCGAGAGGCGGAACTTGTACATGAAGAAGTGAAGAACCGGGCGACCGCCGGAACCGCAGAGTTTCTCCGCCTAGGTAAACGTTGTTGGTAGGAGAAGGTATTTCCCAGGCTCTCCCCTTTCATCACATAAATAACTTTTGGATGTTCGGAATCAGGGTTGTTTATCTCGAAGCCTCAGCCATTAATCGGCTAAGAGTAATTGTTCCTTCCTTCCTTCGCGACCCACTTTTGACATTCGAGCAATAATCCACGCTCATTTATTCTCCTCATCTCACCCACCACATCGGAACATTTTAAACTCATAATACTCCCATTTATAATTTTATATTTTTAGGAGACAATTCCATAATTTTTTATATTATCTTTTTTATTTTTTTAATCTCCTCATTCTACTAGTGAAGATTGTAATTATAATGTACAATTGTAATTGACTAATTGTTGTCTTTGTAATATACAGAGTGTTCAAGACATGGAGGTGAATGTGTACACAACGAACTTAAGTTGGATCAAGTTTAATGAGGTTGAAAAGATCCAGAGCTTGAAGTTTTCTCAGAAACTGGGGAAATGGGCGGCTTGTGGTTGGCACAGATTGAGCCTCTGGCACTTTTGGCAGAATCACTTTATATCGAACTTCTTAATGTTAATTGGTCCTTATTCGCATAGTTTAGTGGGAAGGTGTAGCTGCTGCAGAAATACCAGGAGTAATCTTACTGCAAAAGAAGACCGGTACTTTTCTCTCGTGTGGTCTTATGCAAATACAATCTTTTATGAAGTGAAGTGAGGACGAAGAGATCAATTGAGGTGATGTACAAACAAATTGAATTATTAAATAAATAAATTAAATTATAAAATCCTCCAGACTTTGGGAGTCTGCAATGAAGTTGTGAGTGAGTTTGCAAATGCAAAGTTGAACTAAGGGCTGAGGAATTGAAATCCTCATTGGCCAAGAATAGAAGAGGACTAAAAATAACTGAAGTCGAGTGAACTTCCTTCATTCTCTTCAGAGATGAGAAAGAGGCTCTTAACTCTTTCAACTTACGCTACACGCACGGATGTATTAAATGCTCTTATATCTCTTAAGTATCTGTCTTGCAATTTCCATTATTCTCATCAACGTTTCTCTCTTGAGGCGAACAAAAATATTTGAAATTAATGGATGAAGGCTAAGAAAAAAAATTTTTTGGACAATGAACCCAATGAAGAGAACATCAAATAAAGTATAAGATGTAAATTGAAGAGGAACAAAGTTTGAAAATAAAATTTAAAGCCCTCATTAATTAATTACACCTCATATCAATTACTTGTTACAATATAATCAATCACCTTACATATTTTCATTAAATTATATAAACAATAATTTAACTCTACTTAATTATCTGTAGTTGCTTCTTTATGCTCTACATTAAAATTCATTCTTGGATTTTGTCACTGTCGATTAATTAATTAATATTATGTATAATTAATAAATAAACAGCAGCATAAACAAAAGTATTTTTATATTTTACTAAAGGAAAATAAATAATTTTAACACATCATATTCGCCAATGATCGATATATTATCAATTATTAGCTATTAAAAACTAACTTTAAATCTAAGCTCCAGCAGGGAGTAATAAGTTATAAGATAAGTACAATATTGTATATACAGTATGTATCTTAAAAAGTATATTGAAATTCATCATCATTTTCATCATTGTATTTTATTACAATAAACTCTTCTAGATTTAATAAAATAAAGGAACAGTTCAATTGGGTCTATCTAGATTGATTCGAGCATTGATTAAAAACGAAAGAGAATAAAATTGAAATTCAATTTAAAATTCAATCGACATTAAAGTTGAGAGCTGAGTAGCTGACAATGAGTCTTTAATACATGTATTAATATAGGAAATGAATTAAATTGGTACATTAAATAGGGAGTGCAGTTTCAATATCAACGATAAATATTTAACTCAAGGCTAAAACTGTAAGGGGGAAATAGGAGCATCATAATTTAATCATGTTGGGTTTAATGATAATGGTTAAATATGAGATATAACGTGTTGATGAATAAATTCAAATGAGGTTGAGTGGAAAACTGGGGGTTTACACTATGAACAGTTTTGTGAGGATGAACAACATTGGTTGGAGATATGCCCGAGTGGTCAAGGGGATGGACTTAAGTTCCATTACACGTAAGTGTGCGTGGGTTCGAACCCCACTATCTCCATTACTTTTTTACCTTTTTTTCTCCCGCTTTTAACTTTTTTTATAATTCCTCATCCAACCTATGACCTTTGTATGATGTCACATGCCTTGGATATTTAAATAAAGCCCTTTAAAGGTCTAATAAGCTGATTTATTTGATTTGGGGCGAAAGGGAACAAATCCATTTACCGTGTACATTTGGCATCTTTTCTCTCAACCTCACATTATTCAGCGAATTCAGCAAATTCAGCATCTCACAAGTTTGATCTTTTACCGACACGCGAATTGGCATAAATGAATTACATCGATTTTGCTATTTTAACTAACAAGAAATAGCTGTACAATTTATTAATTTTACATCTCCATTTCTAATTAATTTAACTACCATTAGAATTTAGAATTTCAACCTGGACGGCTGTTTTTTCTATTCTAATTTTCTATTCTACTTCTGTATTTATAATTTAACAATTTTAAATCATTTACTAATTGTAAGTAATAAGTAATAACATGATCTATGAGTAGTAGATTTATAGAATTGGGGATTCCATATATAAGTTTTTAACGCAGTTATATCATAAAATTTGAGTTCCTATTGTAGGATTTGAACTTAAACTTTAGGTACGAGGATGAATCATTATTTTCATTATGAGTTTTTGTTTTTTTACAATTAAATCAACAAATAGTCAATTCAGAATAAATTAGCATGATGGAAGAAAGATTTTAAAATATAGTCTATTAACATTTAAAGAATTTAAACTCTGTATAAACTGTAATGATAAAGGTAAATATAAAACAAAGTTACAAAAGTAAAAGACAGTAGCATAAAAGGAGTAAATGGTCAAAAAATTAAAATCATTGGCATCCATTTCTAATTTGAACCAGGAAAGCTGAAATTTCATTTAAAAGTTGAACTATGAAGATTTTCACAATGAAGTTGGAAGAGAATTATTTCACATGTCTCCGCCGCCTCCTTCATTTAGATTATTTCCTTGAAGGTACTTTCTCACTTCGCAAATATCAGGATACAAAAAGTTTCTTAACTTTTTGTATGCTTCCTCCACGCTATCATTCACAACAATCAAATGAAAATTGCCTTCGACGTCCCCTATACAAAAAGAGAATAAATTAAATTAATCATAATATTCAGAATTAGCTAATTTTTCCTTCCAAATTTTCGAATCAAATAATTTAATCATTAATCGTATATATTGATACGTACCATATTCAATTTCAATTTGGGCCACATCGAGTCGACGTTTTAAAGACTCTTCGGTCTCAGTTCCACGATTTCGAAGACGATTTTCCAAATCCGCAAGTGAAGGTGGTTTCACAAATACTAGCCGAGGATTCAAAGAAGTCAGTTTGATTTGTTTCACTCCTTGGACGTCAATGTCCAAGACACAAATCTTTCCTTTTTCTTGAAGATCTTCAACAGCTTTTTTGCTAAAATGCAAAGAAAATCAAAAAACTATTTAAAAAAGTTTTAAAATTAAATAAACTAATTAAAATTTAATAAATTAATAAATTAATTAAAATAAAATATGACGTTAATAAAATAAAATTATACCTTGTTCCATATAAATTCCCCGAATATTCGGCAGATTCAATGAAATCTCCTCTCTTTATGGAATCTTCCATGACTTCTCTTGTCACAAAGTGATATTCTTTCCCATCTTTCTCTCCTGGTCTTGGATTTCTGGTTGTATGAGAAATGGAAAATCCAAAAGCGTCTTTGAACTCTGCCAAAAGTTCTTTCAAGAGAGTCGACTTTCCAACTCCAGAAGGTCCACAAAGGACCAAAGGGCGAGGCCGCATCATATTCTTATTTTGGCTTGAGGAATAAAGCGAAAGACCTGAAATATAATTGAAAAATTATTCAATTTGTATTAACTAACAATGAATGTAAGAGCGAGTAAAAATGGAGTAAGATGGTCGAAAGTGAATTAACC
The DNA here is from genome assembly GCA_034687125.1 of Neelides folsomi. Taxonomy (NCBI): domain Eukaryota; kingdom Metazoa; phylum Arthropoda; class Collembola; order Neelipleona; family Neelidae; genus Neelides; species Neelides folsomi. The sequence continues at coordinate 54,920 of JAQGBZ010000296.1, read as the reverse complement.
ACAAAATTACATTTTTTTCTTATATACTTGCAAAATTTCCAATCATAGCGGAACGATCGTTACTGGAATCGGAGTTGGGGTAGTCCATCCATAATCCAATTAATTCAACTACCAATCTAGTAATTGGATGAACATTGGGAAAATTCTCTATAAGATCAATCTTATGGTATACTCCATACACTCCATAGCTAGGAGTCTTCCTGTCTTGATATTAATTTCTTCTAAATTAACGATCCTATAATTTCTATATTCCATACATTATACTTATTACAAATTACAATGTATTCTCAATCAATAAATTGCGAGGTTACTGTGAATGTTGAAACAAAATATTCTTTTGCTGTACTAATGTCAATTAAATATCAAGGTTAAATCTTGTTAATCGATAAAACGGGCATGCTACATGTAAATTGTCAACATTAGAAGTTATAATTACGCAAATCGGCCTTTCGGTCTTAATAATCCAACATTAAGATTTATATTAAATCATGATAGTTTTTTGCTATTGGTCGAGTTGAAACACTTTTATATTATTTGATATACCAACATTGCTCATATCTCTATCATTCACTCTAAATTGTATATTATGTACATAAAAATAATGATAGATGATAAGTAATGATAATACAATTTCTGTATTATTAGTGTTTAAGAATGTAACAATGCTTAAATTGAAATTTACCTTTGATACAAATAGGAAACCGGGTGAGTTGAACAAAAGTTTCAAAAATCTTGGATGCAATCTTGACAAATTATATTTTAGTACAAGGCGGAAACAAATTCAAATTAGTAAACAACCGGAACAATAACCTATTATAAATCAAATCAATCATGCCAGCAATTAATATTTTAATCAAATTATTATGTATTTAACTCGTTATATGCATCTTTATGTTAAATAATAATATAACACAAGCACATTAAAATTATGGGAAAGTTAAACTTGGGAAATAATGTAATAGGATATAATTGATAGGATTATGGTTAAAGAAATAACATTATTTCGGCATTAAAGTTTAATTTATTAGAGGAGCAAAGTAATGTTTTATAGTCTTTTAAAATGTAAATTAACAATTACCTTATTTCTTATTTGAGCTTTGACCCGTACTTTTCCTCGACTTCTTATACTTTTAGGTTTTATGAAATGTTTTCATGATTAAATATTAAAAAGATCGCCGATCGGTCGGTGTGGTCGGATGCTGGATGGTTTTGCTTAAAGAGTTGAACAAGGCTAGAATCTCCAAACATTATCCGCTCCATTTGAATTTATCACATTGAATTTCATTTTACACTTTCTTTACAATAACAGTATGAAAATTGTTTAGTAGATTGGCGAAATTACTCATATTGCCAAATACAGAACTGATAAATTACTTAAATAGTAGAATAAACCATTAATTTTTTAATAATTTAAAATTTGTTATAATGTTGACTCGAATTACACCACGCCGGTTGATTGACGTTATTCAGCCTTTACGTTTACAATCCACTTTCGACTTTAATTACAATTACCAATCACTTCAGTCAAATTTAAAGAGGGTCGAAACTCCGTTGAATAAAGTCTTAAATGGAAATAATATCTCAAATGTTCTTGTGAAGCGTAAGTGTTAATTAACTTAATAATCATTTTATTTCAAGAGATGAATCAGTAATTTTAATTTTAGTTGGTTAGTAATTCCGTTAGTATTATAGAATTATTAATAATTGTATTAAAAATTTGTTTTATTTCATAGAATCTTCTTCAGTCTCATCTTCCTTCACTCGACCACAAAGACTACCCAAGATTGACGAAGACGAAACTGTTGTTTGTGCAAATCTTAGGATTCTTCAGTCAGTTCAAGAAGTACTTGATTACGTTGAATCTTTAAGTGAAGTTGAAATTGATCAGAAAGTGTTTGTGATTGCATTCAGCCATTTATTTTCAATGCTGAAAAATGAGAACATGTAAGAGATAATTACAAAGCTATTAAAATTAACTTTTTTTATTTTATAGAATTGTTGAATTAATTTTAAAAATTATTTTAGGACAAGACGAAAAGATTTAGTATCGTCAATTGGAATGCAAAAGCTATTGAAATTTCTTAAGAAACACATCCGATATTTCGATCCTGGGGACAACATTACCGTTCTTAAGCTTTTTGTATTACTTGAACTTCCAAGCTCCAATTTTTATCATCAATTGGTGCTCCGAGTTTTGTCAAAACAAGTCAACTCAATGAACCTTTCGGATATCCAATATATGAATTTTTTATTAGAAAAAATGAATCCTAATTGCAATTCTGCAATAACTTCGGCTTTAAAATTGGCTCTTCCTGTTGTGTTCGAAAGTCAGCTCACTGCACAACTCAACCCTCATAACATTGACGAACTTGTGAATTTTCTCTACTTTGCTTCAAAGATTCAATTGAAGGGTTCTCCGATTGATCTCATCGCTTCTCATCTTGTGATAAACAAGAACAAATTGAGTCCTAAGCAATCGATGAGCATAATTTGGTCACTTGCAGACCTCAAATGGGAAAGTGCACACAACGATGAACTTCTTGCTAAATGTTTCAGAAATGTTATTGAATCATTTCATTCATATACACCGACCGAACTCTCAACTCTTCTTTCTAAAATGGCTAAAAAATATTACAAAGGATATTACAAATTCTACAATGAGGATTTTCTAGAGCTTCAATGTCAAAAATTGGCAAGTCGGTCTGCAGATCAAGAGAATGCCGTTTATTCATTAAGGAAAGTTTCGGTTCTGGTAAGCAAATGGCTTATTTAATTACACTTAATTTATTTTTACAATTTTTGTAATATAATTAAATTTTTTAATATTTGCAACAATAATAATCTAATACATAAATTGCTTTAATTATTATACTTGTGATATTTTTATTCCAGAAACATTTAAATGTTGAGTACTTTGATCGAGTTGCAGAAATCTTGTTAACGAATCCTTCATTAATTTTGAATAATGATCATCTTTTTTATACCGTTGTTCATTGCTACGGATCAATGAATTACAAGCCAGAGAATTGGGATAAATTAGAAAAAATTTTGTTGGAACATCCTGCATTCACTAAAGTATTTATCTAATTATATTATGCTTTTAACAAAAAATGCAGACAAAAATACATCGTATAACAATGTTTAATAAAAATGTTATTTATTATCACAATGATCAATGTTTGATGTTTTTCTAGGACATGGAAGGAAGAGAAATTGACATGGCCATTTCTCTCCTTTCCCTTGGAATATTTCCAGACAAGTTAATAGGAAAAATATTTTCATTCGACTTTATTAAAACGCTTGACCTCAGGAGAACGTTTCCAGACCATTTGATTTCGATCAGGAATGCTGCAAAGTTTCTATACCCTGAATACAAATGTCCTCTTCCACCACAGTCAACATTCGATGAGTGGAAGAATAATTATAAAGATAAACGATTCTTAAATGAGCAACTAAGAAGATCACTTGAAGCTGGTTTTGGAGGGGAAAGTTATGTATTGAACAGAGTGTTTGTTCATGGACATCATATCGGTAATAAAATCTTTCTCAATTCTAATATTTATTTAGATTACACTCAAAATATAATGTTTAATAATAATTTTAAATGGAATTTATAAGATTTATTAATTATTATAGACCATGTCATCATCATGAGAAAGGGAGGATATCCGGTAGCAATGAATTCATGTGGGGACGATCTTGAACAAATGAATTTACCACCAGAAAGTGTTCCGTAAGTATTTCAAAAATATTTACATTTCGAAAATTTAAATATTGGTGAATTAAATAATGATTTATATCAAAAAATTCTCAAAATTTTATCCTAATTGTATTTATTTCAGAATTCTCATCAAAATTCTGACTCGAGGAGCTTTCTCAGTAAATGCAAAAAAGATTAGAGGAACTCCACAACTAGAACTTAAAATTCTGGAGAAGATCGGTCATCCAATAGTTTCGATTGACATTGGACAATGGGAAGAATTGCACGAATACGAAAGAGTTCCCTATATCATGAGCAAGATTAAGGAAAAGAGTGAGAAAATGATGTGGAATCAAAATTCTGGTGACGTGATCCCATCATAGTTTTATATTTATTAAAATCTCGTCTAAATACATTTAGTCAGCGATAAATATAACTTTGTTTTCTATTTGATAAATAAACATTTGTTCACTTTTAACAAAAATAAATGATTTGTCATTAACGCTCAATATTTCTACAAAAATTGTCAACTTGAAACATTGTGAGTATTTAGCTCAGAATGACTAATTAATTATTGTTAAACGAAAACTATAATATTCGAGTTGCACTATTCATAAACATGGCCGAACCTCTGAGGAATAGTCGAAAGAACATTGACAAAATCGAAGGTTCCATCTAAACTTTCTCGTCTGTGTAAAATTTTTGATTTGGCTCGTAATTCTTCGATTGATAAATCGAATTTGTATCGTTCTTGACTATGAAGTGTTTTGTCAAGATCTTCGGGATACAAACTGTCACCTATAGGCCAATTAAAAATTAGCTTTAAATATAATACCAATTTATAGTGTAAAGTTAAGCAGTAAGTTTAATGATTTAATTAAAATGTTTAGAACCTGGCATTAAAAATAGAGGTCCATTTGTTGCTTCACATATGAAAGGCAACCAACGTTCAATTCCAAGTTCTCTCCTAATCTGAAGAAGTTCTTGGAATCTTTGAGTTGTAACATTTTCAAGTCGGTTGATCTCGTAGTACTGAGGAGGAAGAAGTAGCAATGTTTTGTTTGAATGGCTAATGCTATATTCATTAGCAGATTTCCACTAAAAACACAAAAATGCCCAACTTTAATTTATAATTACTTTACTACTTCTCATTTTATTAACGGCTATGTATTTTATACATTTTATTTAATTTACATTTCATTTAATATCTTACAAATGCTTTTGCAACTTCTCGTTCATCAGCTTTAATAGGATAAGGTTCTTCAACAATAGCAGAATAGAAAATCGTATCGAATCGATGACTCTGTTTGTACACATTTGGTGTAAGCCAATTACTCCAATCAAATAGCTGAGGAAGGTCAGGAAAAATGGAAAAGTTATCACAGAGATTTAAAAATTCATTCGGATCTTTCCTAATTTTCTCTTGCCACTTTTCAATCCCATCTTGGTCAGTAATCTTCTTCATGGCTTCAAAGTATTTATTAGGAGAATCTTTCGTTTTTTGTGAACTACATAAGAGAATTCCACATTCTTCGAACATTTCTCGTATTGCTGTGATCCTCAGCGAGATTTGCTTAGGAATCGCATTATTGCCATTTTCAACGTCATTTTCATAAATCGAAGGCACATTTGCATTTTGAGCAAAAAAGTTAAATTTGAGGACATCAACTCCCGATGACTTTTTTATATAATTGATCCATTCTGGATTTGAATCAGCTTTCGAAACAGTTCCACCAGGAAAACATAAACCTAAAAAATAGCAATTTGTCAAAATGGTTAAATTGTCAAATTAAAAATGGTTTATTATCGCTGATCGCTATTATCGTTAATCGCTTTATTTGATTATTTATTTAGTAGTAAATACCTCCTGGCATGAAACTTGACCCCTTTGACCTTTCCATCATTAAAAATGACGGAAATCCTGATTTTGTTTTTGTTGCAAGGATAAGTGTCGCTGAATTCCTCCATGGTTTAGATACGATTGCTTTCACTCCTTCGGCTGCTTTCATTTTTAAAACTTTCTTTTGGTGAAAATCACTGAGCTTTACAGAATATTGATAATTGAAATTATAATTATTATTAATTAATGACAATAACCATTAACCATTGTTAATTTTAATTTGTTAATCTTGAAGTGTTGAATATGGTACGTGGCAAGAGATATGAAATGATTTCAATGTCTTTTTACCGCCTTAGCTCCCTTTTAATGGATAGGAAAGGGATAATGGAAAGTGTTGAGTATTGAACTCCACAGCTGACTTCCACAATTCCACAACATCCTACATCCTTTTATTTTTAATTTACCTCTTGCCTAATATATAAAAGAGTTGCAAATATAATATTATGGGATGGGAAAATTATTTCCCACTAATCCTCAACTACGTGCCAAAATTTTTTCCATTATAACCTTTGGAGCATTTTTGCGATAGTTCTTGAGGCCAACACATTTGGGCTGATACGGCCATTCTACGTCTTTCGGAAATTATGCATTGTGAAGTGAATTAAGGTAGTTCAGTTGGGCTAACTAATTAATGCTGTTATAATGACAAACTTAAATACAATTAAATAGCAATCATTGTATCAATTTCCGATTAAGGGGAAGTAACCTGTGATTCATTTTGGTGTATTCAAAATGGACGTTATGGAGCAATTGGTAGCTGATTTGTCTTGTGCTCTTGAAGAATCCAAAACAGCGAAAGGGAGCAGAAGTTGGAATAAACATAGAAGATCGAGATCAACTTCTAATTTGATTCCTGGTGCTGGTTTGTAGAATTTAATAAATAATTGAATTAATGAACTTTAAGAAAATTAAAACAGTAAAATCAAGTTTTAAATCAATCAAATTAATTTAAAGGAGCCAAAACCGATTCTGATGAAAGTAAAGATGGGAATGATTCTGATGAAGCCGAAAGATCACTTGCTAAGCTCTCGCTCCAACATCGTCAATCTGGGTCAAAGTACCATCATACGAAGAAAATGCCAATGCCAAATGTCGTCGAGTCTGATTCATTTAATGAGCTTTTTAATGGCCCTGCACAACCTGTAAAAGTTTCCCAAAGCAGAAGGTTCATTAAACAAAATAACGAGAAGATTGTTGATCTAAATTATTTATCTAAATTATTTAATTTTAATTTGTTAAACTTTATAGGAGAAGGAGATTCAAGAGAATGGCTGTAGATGTTGATAGAGAATTTTCTGGGAACAAGAATGAAGAATCACTTGGTGGACTTCCTTCCCCAAAGATAGAAATTCCCTCAACGTCTAAATCCGCTACTTCGTTGAATAATAACAACAATCTGCCTTGTAGTTCTAAATCTCTCTTGTCCAAAAAGTCTCACCCGATAATTGATTATTTGGGAACTGGAAAGAGGAAGAGGGGAGGAAGAGAAAGATCTGTTGAAGCTCTCGAAAATGAAAATTTACTTGGTCCAGATGAAGAAATGAAGAGCGATGACGACGAGGAAGGGTCAAGTCTTTCTAGTGCTGATAGCGACGTTGTTACTTGTGACGAAGGTCAAGAAGGTGACGATGAACACTCCGATTGGGTTGGAGACGAATTTATGGAAGAAACGGATTCAGAAAGAAGAAGAGATCTTATCATAAGAAAACTCAGAGATTATGCTCCATCTGTAATTAATTAAAAAACATATTGAGATAAATATATATTCGGATAAATATATATTGAATTAATCTTTTGGTTAAAATTCTTTATTTACAATTTGATAACTTCTTAGAGAGAAATTCGAGCTGGACGGAGATTTGTTCACCCAACAAAGCCAGTATTTTCCATAAAGACTTCTGCTAACGAACAGCTTTCAAAGTTTCTTCAAGATCCGCAACAATCCGAACTCAAGTATGGAAATCAATGTGGAATTTATTTAATATTCAAATTAAATTTAGTTGGTCATAATAAATTGAAATTGATTGTATTTGTTTTTTTAATAAGACTTCACCCAATGCGCAAAGATGAAAGAGTTCAACTTGGTCATCTTGCAAGTCTCTATTCACTTCAAATGCGTTATTTGAAGGAAGAACGAAGTGAGAAAGGATTCACATGTCCAATCCTCACAAAGACTTCCAAAACCAAGAAAATGGATGCGATAACACTCGATGAGTTGGACGGAACTTTGAAAGAAATTGCTGTTGGTCCACTTTGGCTTGAGAGTGAAAGCGATTCAAAGCGTGTTAAAAAGTAGATTGGATCAAATTTAAATATCCATCTGCATGCATAGATATTCACATTAAATACGTTTTATTAAATTCAATCGTTAGATTAATTAGATTTATTTATTACTTTAAGACATTGTATATTACAATTAAATAGTTGACAATTGTCTAACTTCCTTTTTACCTGATTTATATACCTGATAATATTTAATTATTGTTTTTATAATTAAATGATTTTATTTAAATATTTACGATAAGTATTAAATATGAAATTTCCATTTGCCGTACGAAAATCTAAAGCGTAATAAAAATATGAAAACCATAATTAATATAATTGTAGAATTGTTCATCAATCTTTAGTCATAAATAACATTATCCCAGAAATGTTACAGGTAAAATAATCATTATCAGCTTAACCAAATATTTTGTGTTTTAGTGTTTTGTAAACGAAATGTTTTATTCCAGAATTTATTTGAGGTATTACAAAATGTACATTACATTGTTTAATATAAAAAAGATCTGTTGTGTTTTAAAGGAAAGCAAAACTCGTATTTTGTTTTCCAAAATAATTAAATGTTAATTATCTTCCTGTGAAGAATGAAAAGGAATGTATTGTAATTATACGCTTAGTTAGTTACAATTAGATGGATTTATAAAAAAGAGGTTTCAATGTCGCATAATAGATTTATGGTGGCATTCGCAATTTATACGCGCCACATGCATTAAAACTTTACGTGTATTCGCTTCTTTGAGTCTTCTGATGACGATCACAATAAAAGTGGAATTTTTCTTAAAATTGTAATTCTCTCATTGGCTAGACGTGATGAAGTTAATGTTCATATATATAGCATATATCTGTACACAACGTCATAGTCATTATAATATTAAGAAGGCGGTTCGTGGTTCGCATTCGTAATTAAGCCCTATGAAACGATTCATGTTGGTAATTGGTAAGGACACATGAACTTGTTGGAGAAGAATCCATTGTTTGCTTATTTGACCATACCTAAGTACCTGTATATAATATGTTGATAATCGCCCAAGGGCTACGTGATTTCCCATCATCACATTTTGCGGCTCCTTCCACCATCATCATCAAGTGGCGAATGTTAGGGTGAGCATCATCATGAGATTCGCTCTTATGAATTCCAAAGGGGCGAGTTGATTTCGCCAATTCACATTTTTCTAACCAATTTATCCTACGACGTATCATACATAAATTTAACTTTAACTTAAAGTTTTAAATTTTACTTAAATTAGGAATTTGTCTAATTGTGAATTAGGAATTCCTCTAATTGTGAATTTTATAAGTTTAGTGGATTTATTATTTATTTGTTTTTATCATGAAGTCCTTTAGTGTCTTCCTTCTCTTCGGTTCTTTTTCCGCATTCGGACAAGGTAATGAGAATTTTTACACATCGTAATAAATGAGTTTTTTTACATCTCGTATAAATGAGATTCTTTTAATGAAACTATAAATGAGATTTTAACAATCTGCATGTGTGGGTTGGTTTGGATGGAGCTAACCAGCATGTGTATGTTTACCTATAGATATTCTGTTTGGGAACGAGAAAGGTTTTGGGATTAGCCAAACTCGTCGAGAGGAATTTCGCATCCGTCCGAAAAATTGTCCCAAGCTTTGCATCCCCCTTGATCGTTGTCCATCCCTCCTTGCTTACTTATATTCCCCTACTCCGGAGAAGATTGGAGAGCTTAAGAAAGCATCTTGTGGATTCTTTCACTCAGATCCGCTGGTTTGGTGTGAAGGGAATTGTTTGGAAGGAAATCAAAATCAAAGTCCGACACCTCACCCGACTTTACCATCCACAACAACAACAACTACAACGTCAACTACGGAATCAGCGACACAAGCCATTCGGGATTTCAATCTTTTATCCAACGCTAACTTCTTCAGAAACAGGAAGCTTCCTATGCTCAATGACGTGAGTGTTGATTATAAATTTTTATATCTTTGTCTTAAGTACTACAGACTGTACACACCCTGTATATTATATACTATAGTACTATTTAATAGTACTTACGTTAGGCACTTAATATTAAATCAGTATCAATATTGCATTTAACATTAAGGATTTTTAATGTAAAGCATCAATTTTTAAGTTTTTGGATTAATTGAGTTTGGGAGTAATGCCTCTTATAAGAGTTAGAACTGTTAGAAATAATAAGACAGTCTAAATTTGTTGTAATTTGTATAGGATCGTGTCGATAGTCATTGACATAAGTAGGAAATGGTCAAAATAAGACATTAAAATTGTTAAAAACGTATTTAATATGTGAGAAATAATAATAAATTTATTACAGGAAGACTGTGGGACATCATTTCCTACACGAATCAGCGGAGGTCACGCGGCTTCGAAAGGGGAATTTCCTTGGATTGCGGCCATCTCTGTCCACAGTAAGATTCATTTTAATATCATTCTCATTTGAGTTTTGAGTTATTCGATTAGGTTAGGGAAGCTCTTTAATATAAAAGCGACATTTAACAACATTAGTATTCATCAATTTTAGTATTCATTAAATATTCATCAATTCAACTAACCATGAAAAAATGATAATATTGAATTTAGAAAAATTTGAGATTTCTGCGAATTCATGTTTAAGTTTAAATGAATAATGAGTTATCCCATTAATCTGTAATATCATTTATCCAATAAATGTTTCTTCGTGGTTATTGACTTACATTTGACTCATTTCTGTTTATATTGGTTTTAGCTCCCAGTGGGCCACAAGCAATTTGCGGAGGTGCTTTGATAAATGAAGAATTCGTTTTAACTGCAGCTCACTGCGTCACTGACAGCTCACATCAAATACGAAACATGTAATTTTTGCCTTAATTTATTGATGTGATTATTTATCTCTCTGTACTACTTTCTATAAACTAACGGCTTGTCGTGACATACTCATAGATCTCATGTCAGACTTGGAGCACACAATATATCAAAGTTTAACGAAGAAGGAGCTGAGAACATTGCCATTGACAAGATCTTATTCCATCCGGAATTTAGAGAGAGGCCCATCATTAAAAATGACATTGCTCTACTTAAATTAAAAAGAAAAGTGAATTTTAACAGTAAGATTTAAATTTTAATTCCATATTTAATACCATTTTAATTAGCTAACTTTGTAATGGTAATTAATATTTAACTTTTTAATTAACAGCTTTAATTGGAACGGTTTGCCTTCCTGAAAACAATGACATGTACATTCCAAGAGCAAGAACGACAATTGCTGGTTGGGGCTCAGATGGAATCAGATCTAATTATGCTCTTTTGCAAAAAGTGGAGATTCCTCTTGTGCCAAGTGACGACTGTAGGAGACAGTTTTACAGAGTGAGAGTCAGAATTTTACCCGAATACCAATTTTGTGCTGGAATTAAAGGAAAAGATTCTTGCAAAGGAGATTCGGGTAAGTTCACATTAATTTCATTAATTGTGCAAAGTAAATTGTAATTATGTATAAGTGAAAATCTTCCCTTTGACAGTTTTGACACAAAAAAATCTATCATGAATAGTATTAAAAATTATTTTATTTTTATTGTTTATTTTTTTAATAAACGCTGTTAAAATATGGATTGTTATTTTTAAAGGTGGGCCATTGATGTATACGAAAGACGGAAAAGCGTATCTGCTAGGAGTCATATCATTTGGAACAGTTCAATGCGATGGAAGGTTTGTTTTAATTATAAATTAAATTATAGTTAATTTAATGGTGGTTTAATAATCTTATTTTTTACAATTATCAGATTACCTGGCGTTTATACAAAAGTTTCAACTTACATGAACTGGATTAAAACAACAATCGAAAAGAATACTAATGTTGTTACCTATTAAAAGTTTTAACTAATATTAATGATACAAAATGTTAATGCAACTTCGCAAAAGAGCTCTAAGAGAGATTGTCCTCGGATACATAAATGTAACCCGTGCCAGGAACCATCTGACTTTAACGTTAATACTCCATAGTTAATAAGTGTTATAAGATACTTTAATTCATATTAACTTAATTTTACCTATGCATAGCCGAATTTATGCAAAAGTATGTAATGTTTCATCAACTTACATTCAATGTACATTTTTGTTTTATTTATAACCCATAAAGCTCAAGTTTGTAGCTCAATTTCATAAATAAAATGAAAATTTAACTTATTTATTACAATTAATGTAAAGAGTAAACCATAAAGTAAGTTAACTATAACTAACCAGTAAACTAAGTTAACAATAAACTAACCACTATACCTACATAAATTATTTATAATTATCGTATTGTAAATTACTCCATTTAAGTAATTTGCAATTTCCATTCAATACACATCAACATGAATCATTATTTATAATTAATCTAACTTTCTAATATCCTTTTCCTTTTTCATCATCTTTTCCTCACCCTTAAAATCTTTCTCAAGATGAGATAATATGAAGGTCGAATATTAAAAGGAACCTATTTCAAATTTTGTTTGAGATTTTAATCGTTTCTAGAAATTTAATTGATTTATAATTAAATTTTATTTTATTGATAAGTTATAATATTAGTACTTCAAATATATTCCGAATAGATTGCATACAAATTAAACTTCTATCATTTAATAATTAAGCAACTGAATTCCAATTCCTCATTTCAATTTACTCATAATTTATTAATAATTTATGGTTAGAGTAAAGATATTAGGGCCAGCCTCTGAGTTTTTCTAAGTCCTTTTTCAACTTTTCCCCCCCAAAAATCAAAGTTGTTCAGAATGTCGAGAAAAACATTTTGAGACACAATCGTAACCTAACCTGAATATGTGGTTGTCTCAAAATGTTTTTCTCGACATTCTGAACAACTTTAATTTTTGGGGGGGAAAAGTTGAAAAAGTACTTAGAAAAACTCAGAGTCTGGCCCTAATATCTTTACTCTAACCATAATTTATTAATAATGAAAAGGTAAAAAGATAAAGATAAAATGGCAACAATTATTTTACTTACAGGTTTAGAAGATGGATAAGACGGCCAAGTAGCCAGTTATTCAAAACTAAAATGTATGTATTGCAATTCCTCGCATCCATCCATTCCTTATTGCAAACTGTTCCTTTCCAAAAAGTATCTCAAATTGGTTTCTTTTGTCATTAACGTCTTTTTGAAGTTTCTCAAGGGATTTTTCACTTGATCTGAAGCTTTAATTACCAAAAATAATTAGACACGTTCATTACTTGATAAAATTATTTATATTATTTTACATTATTTTGAATTCATGAATAATTATTATTAATAACAATATCAGTATTATAATAATCATAATCAATGCTAGACAGAATGCTTCTAAGTTTCATCCATCTTAGGTTCAATCGGGAAAATCCCCGTTTAAAAATGCTAGACAGAATGCTAGTAAGTTGGATCCATCTTTGGTTCAATCGGGAAAATTCCCGTTTATAAATGCTAAACAGAATGCTTGCAAGTTGGATCCATCTTAGCTTCAATCGAGAAAATCCATGTATATTAATGATATATAGAATGCTAGTAAGTTGGTTCAATCGGGAAAATCCCCGTGTATGAATGCTAGATAGAATGCTAGTAAGTTGGATCGATCTTAGCTTCAATCGAGAAAATCCGTGCTTTAATTGATTTAATGTATGATTGGAGAATTCCCATCCCCATATTTTAATTAATGCTATGTAAACATAAAACTAACTAGGACATTTTCTCATTCTTAGATTTAATTTAACGTGTCATTGTACTCGCTTATTTATTAATAATTAAATGAAAAATAGCATCGCAAAGTCGTCACAGGTTCAGTCGCTGAATTGCATGGTCGTCACAGGTTCAGTCGCTGAATTGCATGGTCGTCACAGATTCAATCGATGCATCGCAAAGACGTCACAGGTTCAATCATTGCATCGTAAAATCGTCATAATTTCAATCGTTGCATCGCAAGCTCGTCACAAATTCGACTCACAGCATTGCAAAGTCGTCACATATTCAATCGCAAAATCGTCATAGTTTCAATCGTTGCATCGCAAACTCGTCACAAATTCGACTCACAGCATCGCAAACTCGTCACAAATTCGACTCACAGCATCGCAAACTCGTCACATATTCAATCGCTGCATCGCAGATGAATTTTATTAACTTGAAATTTTTACACAATTCCAAGAAATGCCTAGAAGTAATAGTTTTAATAATAAGTATAGAAAATGTATTTTACTATTATTTGTATTATAAGCATTATTTGTAAGCATACGATTGGTTATTTGAAACATTATGAAAATTATCATGGCAAAAATGTCAATCAAAAGTTAAATATTATTTTTTATAATTATATATTCTTTATTCCCATTTTTAGATTATTTAACAATTGCACCAAATTCTTAATTGAGTTCTTAAAGGTAAAGACTGGAAATGCGTTCAAAATGTTTGGATTCCTCAAAGCACTAATGATCATACTCCCAAAATAACAATAAGTCAGTAATAATAATCATTCTCATATATTTTACACAATATCAGCTTTTTTTAAAAATGCTATGTATAATATATTTTATTTATGGTTTTCATAATGCACATCGATGTATCATATTTTAATAGACTTTTCACTAAAATGTTTTCATATCTAAAATAAATTATATTTACAAACCCCATTAACCCAAAAATTAAAATTAGGTATATAAATAGAATAGAAAAGCTATTGAATGCTTTTCTATTACTCAATATATAATATCACTACAACTTATAAATATATTATTTATTCCAAATACACATCTACCACAGTCTAATCCTTTTTAAGTGACATAAATGTATTAAGACTTCATAATTACACTTAGCAATTAAATAAGGTAGGTGTATCATATATTAATATATATTTAATATAATAGTAGAGTTGTATTTTCTGTACTTCTCCAAGTGTGATGTGTGTTGAGACCATTCGAGAGAAAAAGGAGGTTAATTGATTATACTATTAGCATTGTACCTAATATTTCATACTCATAAAGGCCCCTCAAACGCCTTTAAAATAAAGGTAGGAAAAATGAAAGAGGTCAATTAAATAAACAATACGAATACTCATATTACAAATACGAATTTGTATTTTACAAATATTGTGTCTTTAAACTCCTAAAATAGAAATAGATCATTTAAGTTGTTAAGTATTGGATAAGTGTCTTTATAAAGTTTACATACTAACTAATTGCTAATGTAGGTATAATTAACATTAAAATTAAGCTAAATATGCAGGCAGCGAAAAATGAAAGATTGTAGAATTGAAAGCTAGTGAAAAGTTAGCTCTAAATCTAAAAGTTGTCTTAATATTCGTACTATGAAATGGAAAGAGACAGTTTTATAACGTTACAGCTAATAGGAATACTAATCCTATATATAATTTATAAATTAATTGATATAAATTAAATGTTAAACTGTACTCGTAGTACATTGTTAGATACGCAGAAGGTTATATTTATTAGTAATATGTAGGTATGTATAGAAATATCATTTCATATTTTCAGAGCTTCAGCTCAATCTTTTTCTTCAATGAGCCAAGATGGAAAAGCTTAATGAAGGAATTTCCTATCTCACTCTACAATATTTTCATCGACAATGACATTGGTAAATGAGCGACTGGCTGGCGGTCGCCGATTTCCAATATTGCCAATGGCCACTTTAAGTGGCTGCATTTGCCTTCCACCTCCAGTTGAAGGTTGTTGGAAGGAGAACCGTGGCATTTTCATCAACGGCTCCTCGCTCCAGTCACCTTCTTCTTCAAGAGATGCACTTGGACCCATCTTCTTTGCCATTCCAACTCCCATCATTGTACGAGACCGTCCTGAATAAATAAATACAAGATAACATTAATGGAGCCGCAAAGTCATAAATTTTAGATTTATAAATATTTAAGCTTTTGATTAATTTCAAGGTCTATTATTCACTAAGGTCTACAAAAGGTTTTTTACAACGTAAATAATAGAGTAAATAAAGTAAAATGTTATTTACGATTTAACTAAGAAAGATGCTTTGTATTATGGATTATCTTACCAACAATGGAAGTATTTGGACTCGAATCCTCAAACGCAGAAATAATTGCGTTTTCCATCTCTGTTTGCTTGCTCTTGTTCTGCATTGTTGGGAGAACAACGAGGGCAAGTGAGAGGATGAGGACGAGGAGCGTTGTTGCCGCTGGGATATGATTATTTCCCCCATTGCCGGAAGTGCCTTTTTGAGATGTCGCATTGGTGAGGGCGGCTTGGAGTCTTTTTACTTGAGCGGTTAGCTTTTGGTTGGCAGACTCAAGGGTTCGAACTTTTTTACTCAAGCTAGTTTTTTCATCTTCGACTTCTGAAACTCTGAAAGATCATACTTACATTAATTATTACTTCTAAATACTCATTTTATCTAACATTAAGAAAAATAAAAACTATTTCATTTTAAATGTAAATCTCATGTAAATTGAAACATTGTGACCGTGATTCTTGAACAATAATTTGATTGAATATTTCAAATATTCAAGGATAAGATATTTGATATATAATTGAATATTTCTGCAAGTTCTCTTATAGGATTATTGACAATAATTTATTGTTATTTAATGCAGAAGCACGGATTAATAGTTTATTAAAATAATACTCACTTTTGTTGAAGCTTGTCAAGAAATTCCTTCTTCCTCTTACGGGAATCTTGGGCGGAAATTTTATTCCTGATTTTTCTTCTGATTCGCTTCAGTTCTCTTTCTTCGTACTTGGTCAAGGGGTAGTGAGAAGGAAGGGTGATTTGCTCTTTTGCCAATAGTCTCTTTTCTTCCTCTAGAATTAAAAAAGAGTATAAAATTGTAAAATGTTCAAAAAACATCATAACCGTCTATGTAATTAAATGCATAAAAACCTTACCCGATAGTTTGAGCTCTTGATATGAACTTTGCTCTCCTGAGGATTCACAGATTGTTTCGCCCAAGCTCATTTCCCCATCTTGATCTTGAAGTATTTGAATAGCTTTGACTCCAGGGGGGAGAATTCCAACGAGCTGCACGACCTTGACGTTATGATTCTGATCCTCATACTGATCTGAAGAAGTTGAGCCGGAAGAAGCCGAACAAGGACTCATCCCACCATCACCGTCAGCCACATAGCCAAAGATTTCTTCAGGAGAATCAACTTCGATTTCACCAGCCGTGACTTCACAGGCTTCAAGTTCTAAGTCAACTTCCACTGGCATTTTGTCTCCATATCGAATAGATTCCAAAATTTTGTCTTCGTCCATACACCAACCATTCTGCAAAATAAATTCAAATATTAACACAATATATTACAAACACTTACAATTACATTTATTGTTAGAACACATTACATAAATATATTAAATACTCTACTTATAATTCGCATCATAATTTAAATATTAATTTCAAGTAAATACCAAAAAAATGTTAAATCTAGAAATATGCAGAATCGGAATAAGTATTCAAATCACAAACATTTCACATAAAAAGGTATTTTTTACAAAAGGAGGTTATGAGGTGAAAAAATTTTTGTTGACTCACTCCGTCGACGTCGAGAATGTCAAAGGTGTCATCCTTGAGGTAGCTTTCCTTTGAGTTGAGGAATATGTCTAAGTGATCCATACGTGAATTCATGACTGGAAATGAAGCTGACCCAGCGGATTTCAATCCCGTCAAGACCTTTCAGCGGAAACGATAATATCAACTTGTATCTGGAGTGTATGTAAGTATTCCTGCAAGTAAGCAAAATATAAATTAATAATGACATTACACATATATTATTTACTTTACATACATACTTAATATGCTCACTTATGTATTTAAATAAATACATACAGTACTTAAATATGTATGTGCATGTACATATATAACTAAATAAATAATGCATACAAATGAATGAAATAGTAAGGGAAAATTATAACGATTTCACTATGAGTGCTTCTGAGTAATTAAGTAGTTTAGTAAATTGAACCAAGTGCCGCTACATTAAATTACTATTAGAAAGGATTCCAAATGGACTTCCTCTTTCGTACAATGTAATCTCTTCGTAAACAAGATTTAGCGACGCAGGTTTTCAGTCACCTTGTGAAATATTTACAAATACGATGCAATGGAGAATATATCTCAAACTTCATTTACTAAAATTAATACCAATATATCAGTTAACTAATGCGGGTTATTAAAATAAGGTAATCCATATAAACTCTATATAAGAAGTTTATATTTTATTTACTAGTAATGTCTGCAGTTGATAAATATCAGTATAAATATAAATGGTCTGGCTTTCCTCATCACTCACTCACTCATTATATTCAATTCAAGTTATTAAAAGAGCAATCTACTACCACCATATTCATTTACCTATTTGTTCATAACTACGTAGATATTAAAAGTATGGCGTATTTGATAATTTTTTCAATTTACTAATAACATTAAGTTATTTGTTAATTATGAAAATATGAAAATAATAACAAAATTATATCTACAAATGCTATTCTACATGTTTTGTACATTTCAGTTCTAGGAAGTTTAATTACAATTACAATGTAGGGGCATATTGTTTTGTAAAAATAAATGGTGTATAAAAACAATTTCATCATTTTATTTCCAAGGAAAAATTCGTTTTCCTTCGATAGGGTAAAATGGATAAAATTTTCAATGATGAAAGGGCCAAAATATAGTAAAAACTTTTTTATGTTTAATTCTGATAATGTTGCAATCAAAATTTCGTATCTTCAAATGTCAGATATAAATAATGTTTAATAGCCTATATAAAAAATACTGTATAAGTAGAGATATAGGCAATTCTTTAATTAAAATATATTACTGATACGAATGTATGTAATAATGTGTATTAAATATGATTTATATTAATACTATGTGATAGATATTCAAATCAAGAGATGAGTCTATCTTTAAAACACAGATAATGGAACTTCATTCAGCCAACATTAAATAGATTAAATAATATACCATTCCTCCTATAATTTTATATTGAATTTGCAGAATAAATAAAATATAGTTTTCATGCACTTATAAGGTGCTTTGCTTTATACTTTATTTTGCTCCTGTAGATCTAATCTCTATAAATATTGTAACTATTTACATATAAGCTGTGAGTACTTACATATTCAGACACCTTTCAATAATACTCTGTTAGAACATGAAGTCTGTGAAAGTTGAACATCGCTACGTTAAAGTATTATTATAACGAGCTGATAATACATGCTAGTCGGACAAGCTCGATTAAATATTGACGATAAAGGAAGTTCATAAATATATAGGCCAATACTTCAATATTAACTTCATCCAAATTCCCTTCGATTTTGTCTGATTGAACGACGGTGCTCCACTTTTCAAGAACACACGTTTATGTAAACAAGAAAGATACACAAAAGCGATGAATAAAATGTCATTGCATTTCAGTATTTGTATAGGGTTTTTTTGTAATTGAACACCGATTAAACGTATGATTAATAAATATCTAAATACAAATACAGACTGCTATTTTTTAAATCGTTCATAAGAACAATCTATCTCAATTCAAACTTATTGACGAACCAGTAGAATTAATTACAATTATAACCAAATTCAGTAGTAAGAATTTAATAACACAAATTACTTCCAAAATTAAATTAATGGTAAATAATGATTAAGTAAATATCATTAGTTCGATTTAGCTTTTCTTCTAATAGAAGGAAGCCAACAATTTAATAAGATCACCGCCATTTATTATATATCTGAATTAACTACCGGCTTATGAGCTCAAATTTAATCAATTCATTAAACATAAATTTAATTAGAAGCATTTATGGTGAATTGGCAAAAAATATTAACTGAGGCTAAGACTTGTATAACTATTAATTTACTGCATGATGAAATATGAAACCTTATTAAGCGATTGAGAATTTTCTTCAATTCTAATGGGGCATTTAAATAAATATGGACTGAATAGATATCAACATTAGTTTAAATAAGTATCAAATTACAAAATAACATTAAAAATAATGAGTGAGAAAACCGTAAGAGAAAGTGAAACTCAAAATGATCAAAATAATAATTTTCAATATCGGAAGTAAAAGGAAGCCAATTTACTTTCTCACCTGAGCTCAGAGTTGATCGAACCAATCGATCACTTTCAATATTTAATCTTAATTTATAATTTAACAATCCACCTGGTTAAACCCGTAAAAATGAATTTAAACCAGAGGTATATCCAATTAATGAAAGGTTTACTTTATTAATAGAATTGAGGAGGAAGATAGGAGAGCATATGTGAAAATAGCTCCGTAATCTAACGGCATATGGTGAGCGGTAGAAAAACGTGAGATTGGATTTTCTATTACGCACAAGTTCCAAGATTCCATAATTGCGAATGGTAAATTCATCTTGAATTCCTCATGTCAAACGAACATTTGAAAAACAATATTATTCCAACTCCAGTTAAATTTAAAATCCATATTTTTAAATAAAACCCTCAATGGTTTAATTCTAAGTTTTAGCTAAAATGAATATTCTCAATAGACATTTAAATCATTTAATGAATATAATAAATAGGTGTTCAACCGGCTTGATCAAACTGCGTAATTAGAGATCTGTAAAGATATTGGTCCATGGGTATTAGGTATGATACATGGAATAAACGGGTTTGTCTGTTGCGGATCTTTTTAAGACGGAGATCGAGCATGAGAGATGCATGGGTCTGGGAGAGAAATGCTACATATGGGAAGAAAGGGTGCGGATGCCGAATTTGACAGGGAGGGGTTTGACAGGTACCTTTGATATTCTCCCGATTTAATTGCTCTTCAAGTCCTCTCTTTTGCCCATTCACAGGTAAGTCAAGTGTCCGGTGGAGGTAAATGAGGGCAGTCAAGGGATCCTCTCGGTGTAATAAAAGTGAGAGAATCCAAATCCCCAAACTGTCTCTCTTCACTTCTTCTCTCCTCGTTTCGCTCGGGGAACTGTTGAATTGAACTAACCCTTTTCTTTACTCCACCAATGTGCACAATCCAGGCGTATGACCCTTTCACTCACTCTGAAAACTACCCAAAGAGGTCTCTTGTTGTTTAACATTTTATATCAAACTACGATCTCACTCATTGTCAGTCATTGCATCGTTTTCACAGGCATCATTTTCACCTTAATAATCATTATTATCATCCTTTAACTCCGACAGATAATTATTTAAGTTAATTAATTATTTATTTAAATTAATTAATTTAACAGCATTTTTATTAATGCATATTTTCATACAGAATCCCATCTTTATAGCTCTTATGGAGAAGAATTCATTGTAGAGTAGAAGAAGAGTATTAGAGGAGGAATATTAAAGGAAGAGTTTTAAAGGAAGGATGTCAAAGAAAGAGTATTTGAGGAAGAGTAAATGATGAATATTAGAGGAAGAATATTAAAGGGAGAACATTAAAGTTTAAGTAGGAATATTTAAGGAAGTTTTATATTTAATAAGGGTATTAGAAGAAGTCTTGGAATAATAAATGTCTTGATGTAAAAGTCGCAAAAGAACTCGTCTGAGTATGAGTATTAAGAGAGAAGGAAAGAGAGATTCCGAATAATGTTTAGTAATGTGGGAGCTGAAAGTACTCCCTTCATAACTCTGTGTAAAGAATAGCACAGATTCTTATAATTCTATGTAGTGTGTATAAAATGTATTCTGACAATGGTTAAGAATATTTATACTTATGGTGAGTTGGTGAGATGAGAAGGGAATGAGATGACTGAGATGAGACAGTTGGAGATTTCAAAGATTGGGAACATGCAAGTAGGCGAAGGAAGTACAGTGGATATAATATTTGTACATTTGTAGAATTGCAAAAAAGGAAATGAGAATCATGACACGAATCTCTCCACGGACTTGGATTTCACTCCTTTTATTAGAGTTCAAGAGTAAACATCGTGGGTTCATAAATGGGATAAATGCGGTGGTCATCTCGTTGGTTCAACCTTCCCATTGTTTTTTTACATTTTAGGTGTAATAGGGGTGTTTAACTTTGATATTAAATTAATCACTTTTGTACCTACAATTGCATACTTATAATGTAAAGAATACTGATAATAATTTTAAAAATGCAATAGATCATATTTTCATATTTAAGATCTTTAGTTTGTTATTGTTAGTTAATTTGTTCTAATTCATTATTAGAACAAATTGCATAATCTTAAAGTACATACAACGTATAAATAATATGCAAAGATTTCAGTTAAATATGGCTGTGTATCAATGCTATTTTTGCAAAGAATTTAAATTTAAGTGTATATGGTACAAGATGAGCAATCAGTTATTTTATTTTAATAAAAATTTTCACATTTGTGATTTGTAGTTATTGTACATATTTAAAATACTATGATTTTGTGATTTTTGTATTTATTGTATAAGATGAAGGTTTGTTCAATAAGAAGTTGTGGCAGTTGTGGAATTTCCCGAACCCGAGGGCGAAGAGTCAAAAGGAACAAATACCTTAAAAAAGAACAAAAGTATTGAATTTGTGGATGTTGTCGACTCCAGAGACGTTTTTACCTCATAGTCGGAAATAGAGAAATTGTAAGACGGCGTGAGGACATTTACTTCCGCCAACTCGTTACCCGACTCACACTCATAGGAATGTGGGAGATTCGAGTAAGAATCACTGTTGAGGTGACACATTGAGGAAATGAACAAATCCGCTCCTGCCCCGAATATTGGTCCGCTACTACAAACCCCCAAAAATCCTTTTAGCCCCTGTTCCTGTCCAGCTAACTAATCGCAAGCCAATTCTTCACTACCTCACAGGACATAAATCCCTGCTTGGTAGTAGCATTAAACTGTCTCATTCAAACACACATAGGAAATAGAATAAATACACATAGGAAATATAGAATGCACACATAAGAAATATAGCAAATATATATAGGAAATACTAAATACTGTACATAGCCAGTTTGTCAGGTTTGTTACAAAGGCTTAAAGATCCTACACAACCGAATCCCTTTATATCAATTTCAATTTACTTTGAGTCATGGCAGAGAGCAAAGTGCTTCTTCACAATTGGAAACTTTGAAGGCTCGGACCTACTGGCTGAAGAATTCCCATCGTAGCAGAATAAAAAGGCCTTTGATGAAGCAGCATATCTCGGAGTTTTAGATCTGGTCCAAGGCACATCGGAAAATCCGCCACAAATCCATTTAGTCTTAAAAATAAAAATCATTTTATTTTAAATCTCGATATTCAATAATACAGGTTTTTTCTTTCAATTGCAAAGTTTATATTCAGGTATAGATATAATGTTTAATATATTTTATGGTTAATTTAATTTAATATAGTTAATTGCTTAATTTAATTTAATTTGTAAAAACTTTAAATTGCTTACATTTTGAATAAGAGCTACAACATAAGTTGGAGCAAAACCATCACAATGATTGTGAAACGATTCCGCCCCATATCCATGTAAAGATGCCCGGTAAATGCATCTCCAGGACTGTTTATTTGAACCACCGAACCACTCATTCAATTTCCGTCCGAGTCCAATCCTCTCATTCGTAATGATTGAAGATGCTTGGAAAAGTCTTGGAGAGTTCCTTGGGTTGAGTCTAGGATCCGACGGCACTTGGAATTGATGAGGCAGAGCTGCGAAACGATACCGCTACGTGGGAGAGAAGAAAAGTGCAAGTTAGGAAACACCCACGAATTTCTCCGATTAAAACAACCCAAGCGTTAATGGGACTTTAATTGCAAGGACTCAAATGTCTATCACTATTTCACTATAGGAAAAATTTACTATAGAAAAAAACTACAAGCGGCTTCTCTTTCAGCATTGAGATTGAATAAAATCGAACCTCAAGAGATAAAGCCATCGGGACGCATCCAGTTGGCTCAACTTCTTCAGCAAATACGGTCGAATCTATAATTGGGCAAATTTAACATGCTGCACAATTTCTCCCCATTTCGTGTCATACCGATGAGAAGGAGCCGAACATGGGAAATGACAGGAGATAAAAATTTGGCCACTTTGAGTCGTTCGTCTTCTGTCCATCTGCTCACATGAGTTTCCACTCCGCCTTTGTATTGAGCCCAGCGGAGAACACAACGCCAAACTTCTTCTTCTTCCAGGCACAACTATAAAAAATAATAATTTTTATTAAATAACCCATTAAATATATTTTGTCATTCAAGTCATATCATATTAAACTAACCTAATACACATAACATACTTTTGTAAATACTTTATTTTTGTACTATATATTAAATTACCCTTTATTAGTAAGCCTCATATTAAAAAAATTATCTCGAGTTAATGCATTTTCCCACAGTTTAATATTTTTTAACTTCAAAAACTATTTACATTTACAAAGTTGTTTAATAGTGAACAACCAAAGTAAGTACATTGTAAATACGTTTCTCTGTACATTGAGACAAATATTAGATAACACATTACAAACCATTTAGTAAATAATCTAAATGTGATCTCTTTACGACGTTCATTTTAGATCCGTTATAAATAGCAGTGTAAGCATTTCGCCTTGCTGATAAAACTCCATTGGGCTTTGATATATTATAAGTTACATAGTTGATAGAACTTGGACCGCATCGTATCAAGACCAACTTACTAAAGTACAAGTACTCGTACATCTGTATATAGTTAATACATGTAACATATAAGTAGTATTTCCAACTAAAGTATTTCCAACTTCCAATGTTTTTCACAAATCTCACAATGTCTACAATATCCACCTAATAAAGGTTAATAGAGTGAGTTCTGTGCAGTCTCTTTACTGCAATAATAGGTGGTGGTTGGTTGTAATGCAGGGAAAAGTTTTGCGATCATTCGTCAACATCTACACGTGTTTACTCCAATCCATTGCCGCACAATCAATTCCTTTGCTCTAACTAACTACATAGTTTGCTCTAACTATTATACATTTCTGTATTAAGTATCTACATTCATTCACTAGGAGTGAGTGTGAAGGAGGAATGTACTTGATCGGAAGAAATGATGGCAACAAGACTCTCCATTGGCAGCGAGAGGAATCCGGGAGTTTGGAGACAGTCACTTGGGTTTTCTCCAATGAAGGCAATACACCTGTCGATAATTTGTTCAAGTCCCTTTCGCCCCTTCCCTTTGGATCCAATCGACGCTGTGAGCAAACTGCAGGCTGAGGTCGGTTCAAGGTTCCCGCATAAGATCTCCATACATGTCTCCTTCAAGTCATCCATTCCAAAGTCACAGGAGACGCACAAGAGCTCAAAGATTCCATTCTCATCTACGGATAACTATTGGAAATAGAAAAGAAAATTAAATTATATCTCCAGATTCTCCTGTTCTCATTCATTCCATAGAACAAATCCCTCTTGCACTTAACCCATGACCCCAACAGTTGCATTCTTATCCTACCAACATTTCCTTTGTTTAGAGCTTCATCGTTACGCTCATTAGAAATGCACCAGATTGACAATACGCTTCCTTACGTATACATACCATTAGCGCGTGTATCTGTATAAATGATATGTTAAAAAATTCTAAATTGTAAATAAGCACAACTAAGATTCTTTACTATATAACTAGGTATACAATTCTTCTATGCTCTAGCTATATAATTTTTCTATATTTCTTCAGCATTTCTGCTCTTGTTCTTGTCAATATAAATACAAATGTTAGAAGACGGGTGAAGTTATAATAGAAGTCATTGTATTGTTGTGAAAGGGGAAAATAAGGCTGAGGAATTTTCCAAGTGACACGTTTTAATCAATATAAAAATATCTCCGTACAGGAAAGAAGGAATTCAGGGGTGGAAAGGGGAACATATAATGAGAACTATATATCTAATACCATACTCTCTTTGGTAGAAGAAGAATAGCATATGGGATATCTCGCAAATCTGGTCGTAATCCTCTAGTGGAAGGGGTGATCCCTTCTGTGTCTCGTCTCTCCTCTCCCTGTGCATCTCTCTGTCTAAACGCGGAACCCTCCACTAGTTCCCTTTGACATTGTGCACGCGTCGTCCACAGGAAGAAATTATACAAAAGGAGGACCCGGGTGATTTCATCATTCCCTCCCTTTTACATTGTTAGGACCGTCAGTATGACACCGTCTTCTTTTTCTCCCTCTCAATCATCCCTTTCCCTCATCCCCTGCCAATCTCTCGTCAAACGCAGCTCAGGGTTGATAAAGCTGTTAAGGCTTCCGTGCGTGTTGGGTCTAAATTAAACTGTCGGTCTTAAACCGACCATTTGAACCGCGTCATTGCACTACATATCATATGTACAAGTACACTACAAGTCATATGTTTACTTTAATAATAATTTTATGAGATCATAAAATGTAATTTGAGCATTAAAAAGGAAGGGGGAAGGGAAATTCACTTTTCCGGTGTAGACGTAATGGAGGAAGCTCTGGAATACGTCAGGATTCAGATCTGGGAATCTCGTCTCTCCTCGGAATGATTTGCACCTGAATGGACAGAACACAAAAGAGTCGTTTAGACACTTGAAAAAACTCAAGTCCTTGAAGTGTATATATTTATACGCTAATGGTCTATTATGGTGATTCTGGAAGGATTTTGCCTGTACTTTTCTTGCCCTCAACGTAATCACCTTCTGGTTTTCCCTTGTCAGTTCCTCAGGGAGTAAATCAATTGACGAAGTTGAGGAACGAACTAACAGTGCATTATCTCTCCCTTGTTTGTTTTTCATTGGATAATTAACTGCTTCTCATATGCGGATAACTCAGTCAACTCACCGATTTCGAAGTAGGAAGGAATGGGACCGGAAAGGTGTTTCTTTCCCTCCTACGAAGAACACGAGGTCGGCGGAGTTGGAATCTTCGAGGAGGCTCTGGAGGTCGGAGAGCAATCGGATGATCCCTCGGTCAGATGTCAAATTCCTGCTACCCATTTTGGCACTATTTTTATTTCTACCAATTATTTCTCCATTATTTCACTTCAAGTCTTCAACTGAATCTTAGTTTTTCGCTATAGTTTAAACAGAGAAAGAGCAACTGGTTTGTATTGATAAATTGATGAATTCGCAAATTGATAAATCTATAAATTTATATGCAATTCTATTGTAGTTGATTGTATGTATTCAAAATATTAATTTGGTCTGATCAATCCGCGCCACTAAGAAATTCTTTCCCCTTACCACATTGAAGATTAAATGTCAAAATGAATCCTTTCGCCTAAGGGCAAAGTACCTGTGCGTACGAAGCGCCGTCAAACCTTCTTCAGATTCCTCATGTACTTTCTCAATACATACATCCAACAGGTATTTCTCTGGTGATTCTCATTGAGCCAGGTAGGGCTGTACAGGTAATGGTTTCAGGTACAAACACTGATTTCTAGCATGAAGGGAAGGAAAACTCTTCCTACCTGCTGTCACCCCTTTCCTCCAGATGCCAATGAAGTTTACTTTTATGGAAGATAAGAAATTGAAATATGGGGCCATTGGGAAATTGTGATCGGTTTATCTGGAAACCCCTCTTAGCGCTAATAGAAATGTGAGAATGAATAAAAAATGGGTTAAATTGTATGAAACCGATCGTGAGTCACTTAAAGAAAGGATGACATTGGAATATTAAAGATTTATCGACCCAAGAGAATCCATATGGTCGAGTAAGAGACTTGTGGGTTTTAAAGAGTAGATAATGTATGGGGGAGAAGAAAGGCCGTAAATTACCCCTTCGTTCCCAATATTCTGCTTATTTTGTTTTCCGAGGGCGAAGGGCCATTAGAGGGGTGGAAGAGGTGCAAAAGTTCTCTCTTTTCAAAAACATAATCACCATTTGAAGAATTAATGGTCTTCTCCTTTTGGTAAATATCCACAGTCGTCCGCACATTCCCTCCTTGGTTGATGATCAGACCTTCGTAGCGTTTCTTCCCTGGACGGTTTTTTTCTAAGTGAAGTCGCTGAATTGGTAAAAGCGGAAATGAGAGGCAATTGAATTGAAATTGAAAGCTCTCGAGACTTCAACCACAAATTCTCCCCCCAGTTTTTGAGACCTTTGAAGAGAGTTGTGTAGAGGAGGGAAAATGCCTTTTACCTTCTCTTTCTCTTCATATTGAGTCTTCATACAATTCCGCCACCCTCCGTCCCCGCTTTTTCATATTACGTTCCTTATTTGCTTTCCAATCCAAAATCGTCTCTTCATACATCATCATTGGAAGCCGTGAAAGAAGAGTCACTCGAGAACGTTGGGAGGATAAAAGGGGAAAAGTACTGGAGTACTCCCGGGGTTTATTCACAAGAGTAGTGGTAGGGCCATCCATCAAAAAGTCGCCTTCTTTTACAACTCGGCTTCACTTAAGCGATTCTAAGAGTGGATCAGAGTAATGGGACGTTCACAATGTATATTTTATATATGAATTTATCTATTTGACTTATTATTATTATTCCTCTCTATAAGCTTGCAATAGCAATGCAGTGTACCATAGCCATATGTATGAATTATAACCTCACTAAATTACCATTGGATTTAATACTACCTATATATAGGAGAGATACTCATACAGCTCATACTTCAAACATACATACATTCTGTATAGCTGTATAGTTTATCTTTAGGTTAATGTGTGTAAAAGTGTCCGTATAGAGTATAAGTGCATATAGTACGCAATTAAGGGATGTATTAAGGTTTAGAGATTGAAGTGCACTTGCAGTACATTGATGGATAAATGGATATGGATTTATATTGTACTCTATAGTGTATATTTATATTATGCATTTTATATATGCATTTATTGTATATGGGGTAGTAAATTGTATATTGAATGAAAATGGAAAGTTGTTGAGAATCGATCTCGTTGAAATAAAATTTTCTCTCCCTCCGAAGTAGGGGGAAATGGACATGCTCCCCTCGGAAAGGCTCGGAAGCAAACAGAAGGGAGGAATCGATCGCTTTTTCTCTCCCTCCACCCTCATCAGTTGGAAAGAGAAGAGCGGAGGCCGTGGAAGTCACAATCTCAACCTCCGGCTACAAAACTCACCCAACAGATACAAAATCCCACTACACCTTTGCAATCAATAATCGCACGAAGGTGAAAGTGGTGAGAGTGAAAGTTCATTCATTCCCTCTTTAATTCCCGGATTAAACGAAGATTAAATTCAAGAAACCGACCAATTGAGTTTTTTTATTCTTCAAATTCCATGTGACTCCGCTGATTACAACTTTTATTGACCAGAGAAAAATATTTTCAATCACTCTGTCCAGCATTGATGGGACATTGACATTTATTGTATGTGATTTGGTGTGATTCTTGCGTTCTCACAAGTGGAAAAAATATTTGATTTATTGGAGTGAACAAGAGCGAGATTGTCTGGTTCCTCCGGCTGGGACAAACATCAAGTACAGAGGTACATTTCTGGTAATACACAAATTTCTTGTTAAAAGATAAGATTGGTATTAAGCAAATACAAAGCCATGGTTTGGCTTACAATAACATTAATAAACCTATTGTTAACCTATTTATGTTACAGTTGCATTAAATGTGTTACTTATCATTTGGAAAAGAAACATTTTTATTTTATAATCCGAGGCTTAAAATATTACAATAACTTGCATTGGTATTTATTTATACCATTTATAAGTATGATTTTTATTCTTCGAGTACTTAATGTTAGTAGACAATACGAGAACATGAGTATGGTACTTAGAATACATTGGGTTTCTGTTTCATTTATTTTATAAAGTACTATCCTAACGAGTATTTTAGCATGCATTTATTGTCAGTTGGTTATTACAGAGTTTTGAGTTTTAGGATATTGACGTGATGGACTTAAATACACGACGACGTTTAGCTTTCGAACCTGTCATTGACTCATTGATAAGGATTATAAAGGAATATATTGATTATGTCTTTGAAGGAATTTATGGATCTAATATTTATAATTTGATAATGCCAATGAAAATATTTAGGGATTTATAAATTAAAAAATAATTAAAACTATATTCTCAGTCTTTTTAATTGGATTTATTAAAGTTTGAATGCTGATTTAAATAAAATCATAGAGAAATAATTTAAAAGACACCTAATAAGCTAATTTACAATTTAAACGGCTAGTTCTGGCAAATAATGAAATTACTCATAAATTTTCTTAGAAATCCTTTATGAAAACAAAAATACAATACATGGAATAAATGAAACCAAGAAAGAAAGAAATTCAATTTTATCAATTTAATTCAATAATACATTTACAAGATTTTGGCAAAAATGGTTCAATCACTCTTTCCCTAATCAGCAAGATAAACCTAGGAAGGTTTCCTGTACATCCAATCTCATGTCGATTATGATTTTATTTTCATTTGTGCCTATAATCAGAAATCCATTAGACCTGCGACTTCCTCTCCTGATCCTATTAAGATTTACACACTCAATAAGGATTTTGCGTAAAGAAAAGAATAATTTGAGTAGAAAACATTTTGAGTAGAAGCGTGTCGGTGTGAAGAAAACTCACACACCACCACAATACCAAACTGGTAATACAAACCGTAGAACCACCCCGATAAAACATGAAGGATTTATTAAATAAATTTATTCCCAACTTTCCGTATAAGGAAGAGAGGTTTCTATGATAAGATAAAACTCTCCCCAAATGAGTCTTGGTGAGATATGTGAAATATGGAGAGTAATCGGTTCATATAAAGTACAGAGCTTGGAGTTCATTTGACGTGATGCAAAGTAACATTTCGCTGTTCTCACCCTCATTCACGGATAAACTCTTGTACATTTGGAGAAGAGATAAGGAAATATATTATGGCCAATAGTTGCCTTGTTTTAATCTTTCTGATTAATAGGGAGATGAGTTCATGTACTTTACTTAATATTACATGTCCCACCATTTTCATTTTAATGGCTAGCTCTCAATAAACGGCAAGGTTCCCAATACTAATATGTATACTATCTGTATAATATACATATGGTAAATATAAAATATATATTGTAGTTAGTTAATATAAATCCATCCAGATTCGTCGTATTACATTATTCGAGAATTTATCTCTGGGAGTATGATGAGAATTGAGAGCTGATGGTAATGAGTGTAGTAAGCCGTTGGATGGTGGCGAGGAGACAAACTCCCATTCTCCTCTTACATTATGATAATAATAGTAAATACTATTATCTCCAAAGTCTAACCTTTTAATCTCTTCTTCTCCTTCGGACTAAACTGTAGTTACTAATACAGATATATTACATACAATTTTATATTACTACAATTTGTTCCCATTTGTTTTTTCAATTATACATAGTAGTAATTATTTCAAAAAAATGAGATCATATTTTAATCCTAATAATAAAGCCAGAGAGTTCATTTCATCGATAAATCCAATCGATGCCATTAGTCATTTTTCAATTTGACCCAATGAGGTTTCACTCCCAGTTACATTTAATGATCATTTGTAATGTAGCTTATGGCTCTTTATGGTCATTTAACTCCTCAATCCTCCCAACGCACATTATTTATTATTTAATAAAGACATTCCTCTCTCAAGTCCAACTGACAACATTAAGAACATTCTTAACAGGCAATTTGTTTAATTTAATTTAACTACCAATTGTAAGACAACTTTCATTAGCTGCTCTGTTTGTCCTTGTAAGAAATCCAAAATAATTTAATTTACTTTGACTTTGATCATATACAGATATTACACTTACATTAACATTAATAGACATACACTTACATTAACATTAATAAACATACACTTATAATTAGATTAAAATTTGTATTTATAAACATTTTTATTATTTACTTTTTAGGTTGAAAAAAGAGGAAAGAAAAGAGCAGTTTCTTTGCTCAGACGAAATTCCAAAGAAGTGAAGGGAAAATCAAATAAGATTCATCAAGTTCTAAGAAAATCAAGGAGACTTAACAAGAGTGTCAACAAGGTTTTAATTGCTCTCGTAAATATCAGAGAGATACATTTTGAGTGTGGTAGGGGAGAAGTAATTAGAGACATGAGGCTCGACCGAGGAGTCATGAAGGGAGCATTAGGGTGAGAGTGAGAATGTTGTCTTCTTCGCTCCTTCTCCTCCTTTCCCTTCTCGTTCGGGAAGGGAGGAGCAGTCTGAAAGACCCGGCGAAGCAACCGAGATGTCAAGAGATTACTATTCCGATGTGCAAGGTGAGTCATCTCTTACAATCGATAAGTCTCTCACAACTCACTCACAAACCCGATGAGTTTACAAGAGTTTATGACACGGAGAATTTAATGTCATGATTTGAATTTGATTCTACAGGGAATTGGTTACAATCTCACTGAAATGCCAAATCAGTTCAACCATGAGGCTCAGGTAAATAACAACAAAATTAAAATAATAAAAAAATTCCATCCTTAATTACATAATTACATTTATTACAAATTCTTCATCTTTTCTAAATTTCATAAATACTCGAGAATTTGACATTTTTTTTTAAAAACCCACGATTTTAAACGGTTTCCACAAAAATAAACTCGACGATTTTAAAAATCTCGACGAATTTTTATAAACATCACAAATGTTAATATTGATCAATTTTAATATTTTTTAACGGTAATTTATTATTTAGTTTAATGAGCTTAATGTAATATTAATTATTTTAATTTAGGAGGAAGCTGGAATGGAAGTTCATCAATATTGGCCACTAGTCGAAATCAAATGTTCACCCGACCTCCGTTTATTCATTTGTTCTTTGTATGTTCCTATTTGCATGGAGGATTATGGTGAAACTGTCCCGCCTTGTCGATCGGTCTGCGAAAGAGCCCGCCATGGTTGTGAACCAGTCATGTAAGTGAAAATACTTTTATCAAAATTCACCTTCAGTTCCTTCATAATTTTAAACCAATAATAACATAATTACCTTATACAGTTAAGTAATAGCGTAATAGCGTAATAAGTTGATGTTTTATGTACATTTTCAACTCGGGCTATTTGCCACATCAAGATTTATGACCGTAGATACCTTTTATTTATTTAGTGGATAAAAGAGCATTTGAGGGAATGTATGTATAACGTTATTAATGTACCTGTAATTATAGAGTCATAAAACTTCATTTTCAAAGCGGCTTTCTCTTTCCCCCTTTAATTCACCTTTGGTTCTCGCACGAATCTCCGACATTGTGATTTGGGGTGGAAAACATTGGCGATGTATGGAATCGGACCTGATTGACATTTTGACTCTTTTTCAATTTCCTACTTTGACAAATGAGATTTGAGTGAGGGAATTGCATGTTCGCTTTCTTTCCTCTGATCCTTATGGAAGATTAATTCCTCGTGTGTTGCGTGAACATGCGAAGCTCAAACTTTCTTTGCGTTAATAAATAAATTTCCCAGACCTTCGTTTACTTCGTTATAATATCTTGATCATGGTCATGAAACTTTTGAAAACAAACCAAATTATTCTTAATTTAAATGAAAAGACCAACAAACCACTAATTAATACAAATCTTTAAACTTCAACACATTTCTCTATTAAAGCTCAGTTTACTCACAAGAATTAATTTCAGTTAATTTTTTTTGAATTTTTGAATTAAAAATAAGACATTAATTTTCATTATTCAACATTAATTTTTTGTCTTGTTTTCCCAGGGTTCAATATGGGTTCAATTGGCCTGAACGAATGGAGTGTAGTCGATTTCCCAAACATGGGATTAGTTTATGTATGGACGAAAAGAACGGCGAAGCTCCGCCGTCGGGACCGATTCTTCCGCAAATTCCAAAATACAATCCCGTGCCTCCTCCGATCAAAGGGCCGGAAAAGTGCATCTGTGAGTGTAATTCTCCTCTCTACAAATTAAAAGAAGGGAATGTGTACTACAATCGTTCGGAGAATCCAATTGAAGCGGGCGGTGTTGCTAATTGCGCTCTCCCATGCCATGGAGGTTACGGGTCGGAAGAAGAGAAAAGAGTAAGGAATTCTTTATTTAATGAAATCTAACTAAACCTAAATACGTATTTATTTTCCACTTCTTTGAATTCCTTTTCAAATTAATTTACCATTCAGACACTTAAACAAACTTTAATCTTGTTATTCAATTAGTTCAATTCTTATAAATATTTAAATATTTAAATTTTAAAATTGATTATTCCAAAAATTCCAAAATTAAATACTTAAAATTGTAATTTGGTTTTAAAATTGTAAACGATTTTAAAATTGTAAATAAATCGATTTAAATTGTTTTTATAGTTTTCAACATGGTGGTTGACATTATGGTCCGGACTTTGTTGTTTCACGACTTTCGTCACTCTCCTCACATTTCTCATCGACCCGAGCAGGCAATTCAATTACACTCTACTTTTCCCATTTGAAATGTTGAATTGAATAATTAAACAGAACTTCTTTACCTCTTTGTAGGTTCAAGTACCCCGAGAGGCCTATTGTTTATTTATCCGCCTGCTACTGGATGGTTTCGGTGGGATATCTCATTAGGATATGGAGAGGACACGAGGAAATCGCCTGCAAGGGAGACATTGTCAGATATGGAATTGAAACCGGGTCCACGTCCGCCTATTGCACTCTCGTCTTCCTTCTCATCTACTACTTCGGAATGGCTTCATCCATTTGGTATGCTAATCATCTTTAATTACTACACAAATTTAAACTTCTCCCTTCAGGATCATTCTCCCACTGTCAAGCACATCGTTCCCTGTTTTATCCTCAGTTCTACACACAAATTACTAATTTACTAAATACGAGTACTCATAAATAGTTTAGCCCTTTAGCCCATTAAGACTAAATTCTATTTATTGACAAGACCATGGGAAATTCGGAAGTTCAGAACCTTCGCATGAATCGCATGCAATGGAATGAGTTCCGTAATTTCGGTTTTTTCTCTCTCAATGTTCGGATTCTCCGGATTCGGATAGAAAAAGTTTTTCGTGAAAGAGAAACAAAAACTTTCCTTGTTCAAACTTTCATGTTGGCGAAAAGTTGGATTTCCCTCAAAATGTCTCAAAAGAGTAAAAGTAGATAAATGTGTTCCAAGACCTTCCAAGACCTTCTAAGACGTTTGTGAATTCTTCCTCCGTGTTCTCATATATTATTCCAACGCGTGATTGTGTGATTGTGTGTTTGTAGGTGGGTGATACTTTCCCTCACTTGGTATTTGGCTGCTGGACTCAAATGGGGATCTGAAGCCATCGCCGCCCACGCCCATCTCTTCCACATAGCCGCCTGGGTAAGAAAGCAAAGAAATCTAAGAAAGCAAAATAGAGAATTGGGAGAAGAATTAAGAGAAGAATTAAGAAAGGAATTGGGAAAAGAATTGTATAAAGAATGGAAGAACTAATTGGTAATTTGTGAACATTACAGGTTCTTCCGGCTCTTGGAACTCTCATAGCTATCACGGATGGGGCAGTGGACGGAGATGCCATTTCTGGGATTTGTCTTATTGGGAATCAAGTAAGGAAATTGGCCCATTCAACTCCCCCTCTTTCCTTCTTATTCCTTCCTTCAATGGATGGTGGACGGTGAAATATTATGTGGGATGTGTTATAGGATCCAATACGGCTGTCGGTGTACATCGTTGGTCCTCTTGGGATTCTTCTCGTTCTTGGAACTTCGTTCCTCCTTGCGGGATTTATTGCTCTCGTTCGTATACGTCAGGTGAGGAGGAGTCGGAGGGGAAGAACCAATTAACTCTTTATTTCCTTTTATATCCATTTCGTCAATCTTGAGTTTGATCCCTTTACTCTTATGTATATAATTTGGATGCCTTTTCCATACATACATATGTACACAAACATACTGATACATATGTACTTATATACTTTTATATTATGTATAGCTACCTGTGTATCCTATGTATTTGTATATGTACTGTTGTGGTACTTATTTCAGCACGTGTTTCCCCCTTTTTTTATTAGATAAGTAAAGTGGAATTTGATATTTTATGTACGGGGAGTTATATGGAGTTATATGAGTTGGTGATCTTACGATACAATTTATTTCACATGGGAGAATATCCCATGAGGATTATTCCCATTGACTATTTACAACTTGAGGAAAAATTTGAATTGAATTTCAGGTGATAGCAAGGCAAGCAGGCAGGTCGAAGACTGAAAAGCTTGAAAAGCTCATGATTCGGTGAGATCATTTGTTTTGTAATACAATTTTTCCAAAGGTTTTTTATCTCTTTTCGATTTATCTATGCAAAGTCGAATTCCATGCAGTTTGATAAAGACGAACATGATCAATTCTAATTAAATTCCAATTAAATTTCATTTTTCCAGAATTGGAGTTTTTTCTGTCCTGTATACTCTCCCTGCATCTGCAGTCATCGCGGCCTACTTTTATGAAATATCCGCAAAGCAAATGTGGCTAACTGGAATTACATGCTCTTGCAAAAAGGCCGTAGCGAAGCCCCTTTACTCTGTCCTTATGCTCAAGTACTACAATTACAGATTATATAATTACTGTATTTAATTAATTTTAATTAAAGTTTCCTTTATGATGCTTATAAATCAAATGTCAATTATAATTTCAAGGTACTTCATGTCACTTGCGGTTGGGATCACGTCAGGGGTTTGGATCTGGTCAGGAAAAACGGTCGAGTCGTGGCAGCGCTTTCTTAATAAATTTTGCCGGAGGAAAAAAGGAACTGCCAAATACACAACAGCTTATCATCCTCCTGGAAAGAATCTAACCCACGTTTAAATTCATTCAATTTTAATTGTACATAATACATAAATATAACTATTTGTATGTACATAATACTACGTTGTGTTCACCCCATTTTAAATCATGACATTGCAATTCCTGGTATGTAGAACATGAACTGACCAATTAATTTATATTTCTTACAATTACAATTTAATAATCCTAGACGAAAACATATGACTAAATACTAAACTAAATACATATAAATAATTTATATTAATTAAGGGCCATAAAGTCTTTCTCTACAATTAACAATTTCCCAATTAATTTCCCTCGTGTGAATACAATGCTCCTCGAAATCCTCAAATGGCTAGTCGGATTTGCATTAGATTTACGTACATCTAAATAGTGATTCATAGGTAAACAAAGAGAAATAACTTAATTAATATTCATTCATACACGAATAATCATTTTTCGATTGTATGAGAGTCTGTGAGGCAACTGAGCAAATAAAAATGTGAATAATGGTCGTGTGATCAAATGATGGGAATTAAATAAATGCCAGGAACCATTGTTATGCTTAATTATCTCACACTTTGTTAACTTATGAGTCAACCCCTTAGGCCTCATTTAGAATAATCGTGATTCACTTTTTAAATGTGTTGTTACAAATTAAGCATTTAGCTAATTTTAAAGGAAAGTTAGCACGAGTTATAATTTGGCTCTCTCGTTAGTGAATAAGACCTATCTAATATAACATCAATATGTATTTGTATATAGAGTTTAATAATATGCAAAATATCATTTTTTTTTTCTCTTTTGTACTTGCTAATTAGTATGTAGAAATCTCTCACGATCAGTCAGTCTCAATTTCCTAAAGTAATCCGATCGAGCTCCTTATTGTTAATATGATTTACATATTTCCGGAAACTTAATCTTACAATTACAATTAGTATTTTAGTAAGATAAACAATGTAAAACAAAACTTTCAATTTTAAACCAATTTTAAACCAAAAAGAATGTAGATCTTTAATACTACTCACAGAATTAAGTAAATGCAATCATATTATGCAATTTTTATAATTAGGGGTAATTAAACTCCTATGCTTTGAATTTATTTGTTTTTTATTATAATTGTTAACTATGTATTTAGCTTATAATTTAATTGAATCTTAAAGTTTTCATGTTTAAAGTAAATTAATTTATTTAATTATGCAATCTTGATTAAACTTTTCTCTCGATATTTTAATTTTTGACTAACTTTAAGAATACTTACATTTAATGTAAGTTGTGTATGAATCATGTACAAGATGTACAGTAAAGATTAATTATAATATTAAATGGAAATTAATGTTAACATAAATATTTCTAAACAATGATGTAAAAATGTACATTTAACAAATACAGGGTATATTTTCATTACTTACTTAGAAATTCTAAATAGTGTGTCACATTCATCAATACAACTAAATACAAGTATGTATACTAAGAATTTTTGCTTATGGTTCCTTATTTTGTTGTGACAATTGTGGATTGTTTCTTTTAGTAAGTAATTTATCTACGTATCTTCTTCACGCTTCATACAATTACTGTATGGAATGATTTACATGCCAAATGCCAATTTACATAATCAAATATTTTTTATTAACGTTTACTACTCCATTTAAATATCATTAGATAGCAAAATACTCGCCGCTCATGATGTTTATGTAATATGAGTCTTTATTTGTTTATACGTACTCTATATAAGTAAAGAAGGTATATAAGTAATATGTATTGTACTTACAAGTCAAATATGAAAGCTTTTCTACTGTTTTCATACAAATAAGGTTGTGTTCTCCTGCGCGAGAAAATGCGTTTTACCAATTTAACTCTCTCACTTTTAATGGTTCTAAAAACAACACAAGGATGATGAGAATCATTTGAATGTATACCATAAATGGTCAATGACACTTAAACTCCTTATTGACCATTTCTTTTTACCATGTATATAAATTATAAATTAGTTAAAAAAAGTTCTTATCAACTATCAATGTAAGCAATTATCTTTATAATCTTCACTAAATGTGCCGGTACGTTAATTTTAATATGTGACATTAATTTAAAATATTACTCCTTTACTGATACAATACGCATACTTGAAATGGTATATTAGTCAAAATACTTAAAAAATTCTCGTTGTGCTTTTTGAATAAATATATCACTACATATACAGTGTGTTTTTTTTATTACACACCTACATAAACTTAATATCCTGATATATGATATACAGAGTGGGCCATAAGTATCTTTCTTTTAATAGTATAAATCGTATAAAAAGAAAGATACTTATGGACCACCCTGTATACTCATATATACTTATACAGGTATGTACATCCGGATATGAATCATATGCAGAAAAATTATTTATTTCTCATGATGTCATCAAGGCTTTTATGGATTTGACTCTCATCTTTTTGAATAATATTGAATGAATTTATCTTGATTTGGAATCTTCTTCTATGGGAAGGAAACACATGTCTTTGTATTTTACATTGTCTCATCAAAAGTATGGGAGGAAATGACGTAGGAGGAGAATATGAACTTCCTTTAACGATTTTATGACCAATTTCTGTCATAATATGCGAAAAGAACCTCGAAAAGAATGGCTATATATGAAAGGATGAAGAAAGGATTCTCAAGGAAATTGCACTTCTTTTGCACACCCAAAGACATTCCCTTTGACTCTCCTCTTTATCTCTGGGCTATCTTTTGATATTGAATCTCAATGAGACATTGTAGGAAAGAAGACTCATCTATGTATGTACTCTAGATTTAGATATTTTGGCTGTTCGTCTCTCACAATGAACAGTTGGAGTTTGATCAAGAATTCGACCTTAAGATTCATCTAGTGTTCACTTTATACACATTTAGTCTCTTTCCTTAATATACCTTTATATTCATTCTTCATAATATCTATCTATACTGTATATGTATCAGTGTATTATATTGGTACACTTTTGATATTTTGATATATCATATTGGTATACAAGGTATCAAAATTTTTTCTTTTCTCTTCTCAATGAAAATCTGGAGAGATTTAAAAATTGGTCTATGCATGAATGCATGAAGCATTGAGGAGCTCTGAAGAGATTCCAAGAGTGGTTACAATATCAAATGAAATCAAATGATGTCTGGCAGTAAAGTGGATTTGGTTGAGAGGAAAAGAACATAAGAATTCCTTTTTCCTCGCCAATGTGCGAAAGATGAAGAGTTGGTGTATGTGGGTTTTTTCCTTTAAAGATCCAAGAGTGACAGAACACCAACATGTGACTAAGTTAAGGAGATATGAGCCATTTTTAATGCAAGTACATGGTGGAGATAACGTCGTTGTTGTTGGTTTGCCCATGGCCTACACCGACTTAATGCGGTAAGGTTTTCATTTCAAGATCAAGAATAATTCCTAATTTTATGCCTTACTCGAGATCTAAACGGAAAGATAAGAGGAAAACTCGAGAGTTTATATTAACGACGAATTAGCAAATGGTAATTTTATCTATAAAAGTAAGTCAAATGAGAGTTCTGCATACAAAATATTCCAATATTAGGTCTAGTACAAAGAAACCGAAAATAAAAACATTGATAAATTTGCAAGTGCTCGTGTTTGATTCGTATTTACTTTTTGTTTAAATAAATTCATGGTTGAAAATTTTAGAGCTATATTTACATGGACTAATATTGCATATACAGTATTATTACAACTAAATAATACTATATATGTAATTTATATATGTAACTTCTTAATTAGAGCTTTAGAACCGAACCCAAGATTACCGAATCCTTTTGATTCATTATTCGTTAATGCTTAAAGTACAGGGAGGGCCATAAATATCTTTCTTTTTTTTATCAGCTCGTATCTCTTTTAATATTTAACCAATTTTAATTTTTCTAACATTTGGCAATGGTAATGCTTATATATTATATAATATATTCAGTAACATTATTTTGTCACTTGAGCTCCATCAGCTTCGAGGTAGCGTTGCAAACGCAAACAAACGACAGCTTCACATCCACGCTTGCACGTAGCAACCTGAACTTCTGCAAACGCTTCGACTATTCCAGCCTGATTTCAGCAAGTGTTGATGGAATCTTGGCGTAAACCTTGCTTTTGACAAAACCCCATAAAAAGAAGTCCAAGGGAGTGGGATCTGGAAAGCGTCGAGGCCATTGAAAAGCGCCTCGTCGAGCCCAGCCTTATCCATTGCGTTCCAAAGTTCGCGCTTTCTCAAAGAGAAGTATCAGTTTTTAGTTTGCTTCATAGTAGATGGATACATTTAGCATAAATCGCCGATGTTTAAAGATTTTTATCTTTAGTCACATTAAAATGGTCGCCAATTAAAAAAAAGAAAGATACTTATGGCCCTCCTTGTAGATAAACAATACCATAATAAATACCACAAATATCAATATTTGTGCGCGTTAAGAAAATTAAATAGGAATTTTGTATAATATCCATTGTCAAACAATTAAAAATAAAAAATATGTACATTATAAATATGTAACACTGTTATGGATTGAATTAACTAGAATACATAGAGGTGTGTGTATACTGAAAAAGTCAACTCATAAATTAATAATACATACATTCGTTTAAAATTTTTTATAATATAAGAAAGAAAAATCAATAACGATTGCTTAAGATAAGTAGATAAGGTCTGCAAATTATTCCATAACCTAATTACTGAACCCATGTTCATGTTCAGCTAATTCAAGAATATTTAGGTTAACATTAATAAATGTTAGTTTTTCATTAGCTATATAGGTACTCCCAAAATCAACCTAGCCGTGCACTTCGGGACTTTAGCGTCATATCAATATTTGAATTTCTCAAATTGCCCTTTATACCGTTTTGAACATTTTCTCTATAATTTTTTTCTGAACGGAGTAAAAGATAATTTCGATGTCATGTAAATAACATACGTTCATATTGCTTGAGGCAATATGAGACATTCAAATCTTGATATCTAAAGTCCCGAAGTGCAAGGCTAGGTTGGTTTCGGGAGTACTGTCCAATTTAGAAATTCCTGGCACACTGCGCCAGCTCTTTTAAATGTTTTAAAATAGGAGCAGAATTTAGTACGTTTGATTTACATTCAACGTTTTAAAAATCCTTGGAGTAATTTAGAATATTCCAAATATTCCAAAATACTGTTTCTTTTTAAATGTTATGGCGCGGTGTGCCAGGAATTTGTAAACTGACCAGTATATGCCTATATTTTATCTCATTTAGCCTTTTTACTTAAACACACGTGGATTCGTATAGTTATATTGATACCTATGTAGTTTTATTCATTCATTTATTAGTATGATTACATTATATCTTGTTCCAATTAATTTATACCTATGTACGTAAATTATTTATAATTCATAAGAGCTTGCTAATTGTGAAACCTTCCTATTGAAATTGAAATCAAACTTAATACCACCAATAATTCAATTGTAAGAAAGGAACGTCAAAATATGGAGCTTTTAATGAAATTGGCCACAATGAGAAACCTTCAATTTTACATTTAAAAATACACTTATTTATATGATTTAGATAATTATTATACGGAGTTAATACGACATTATCCATATTGAATAAAATTTTTTTAGCTATCGATGAGTTAAGTAATCCTACACCCATGGTCAATAAATTTACGATTGTAAAAATGAAACAAAAGTGATATTAGGTGTAAATAAAAGTAAATAATAGAAACACATGATTTCATCAGGGATAAAGAGAATAAAATTAATGACATAGTGATGAATAATCAAGAATAAGTTAATATAATGTTAAAGACTATTGAAAATTCTATTGCAAATTATTTCAAAATACAGTTAAACAATTGGAAAATATGGTTAATGATTTAAGCTTTTAAGTTTAAATTTAGAATACTCTACATAACGTCTTTGTATAAATTGCAAAGAAACAACAAAGAGATGATTAAATTTTAAACTCTGTATAATGTAAGATGTAAGATATACCTTATATGCTGAATATACATACCTTTGTAAATATACATACCTTTGTCATTACCATTACTCTCATTACTCTTTTACATACTATTATAGTAAATTGTAAGTAAGTATTATGTACTATATAGGAGCAAATGGTTAATGCAGATATTCTAATTTATAATGGAAAGGATTCAAATCTCTTCATCTTGTTATCTTTCATTATTCATAAACTCATAAATATTGAAGACAAAATTAAATGTCTGCAAATAAATTCTCTTTGCTTTATAAATACACCATAACTTTTCATATATTAGATAATGAGACAGTGAGAATATATTATTTATATAAACCTAAGTTAGCATTGCAAATATCAAGTTTTTAGTTAAGATTATCTAACTCGAAAAGCCTGAAGTCAATGTGACGAGACCTCAATGTGAAAAGTAGAGGAGAAGATCCAAACAACGCAAACGCGTTTTCCACACAAACCTGTAACTTTTCCTGATCAACTTTCCTCCCAAAATCATAAATTTTACTTTTAAAATTCATCCCAAAAGTATTTAAAAATGACCAAAAAAGTTTACACATTTTTAATTTGGCCCTACTAATTATATAAAAACTATAAAATAAAATTTTAAAATAAAAATCTATTTAGGGCAAGTAATGTTGCCTCCATTTTATGGATTATTACTTAAAGTATTTAAATCTACAATTAAATTAAAATAAAGTTTTTAACATTAAGGAATTCTCTTTAGGGTTAAAATTAGGAGTTTGGAATTATTGAATGGTCTCTAACTTTAGTTTTGTAAATGGAAGGAATTTCATTGTGATTCATTGGGATCGTCCATTTTGTAAATTCCCATGTTTGTTTTGGGATTTGGGGAAGGACGTCAGAAGCACCGGAAATCGTGCGCTGAAGAGATTTTTCTTTTGGTCCATTCAAGCACCCACTCTCGAGAGGAAACCACCTCGGTTCAATTTCACATTTACGACCACTCTCCTCAATTTAAATTGATTCTAACTAGAGGTTTACTTAACGCTAATGGGTCAAATTCGACCCATTGACCCAGCCATTTCCCATTCTTACCAATTTTGACAGTTTCCACTGGGAGTTTTTTCAATGTGGGAGATTTTCCTCCCACTCCTTCCCACCTTTTCACGCCGAGTGTAAATGTGACACTTTTCCACTTCGTTGATTTACCATCATGAACAACTTTGATCACCTACAATCTCATTACCAAGAATCTCACTCAAATATCCTGTAAGTCCTTTAATTTTAATTATTTTAAATTCCTCTCTTTGAGGAAATACTAAAGTTTAGTTTCAAATTACATTTATAATTTAGGGAAGGGATTTTATGAATTTGAGAGATTTTATTCTCTAAAATTGATATTGAAAATTGAATTAGAATTTAATTTATTTATGAATTTTGGTTATTTATTATTTAAGATGGTCGTTAAAATAATTAATAGAACGTTTATTTATCAAATATTCTTTATTGACAATTAAAGTTTTACTGGTGGTATTGTTGGCTGTATGCAAAGTTTGGAAAGTAATGCAATCAAATGTTTAATTGCTCATTATGAGCTCATGCTTACTGGGAGTTAGATAAAATAGGTTGTATTAGTTTATATTGATTAAGGCATCATTAACCACTTCTCAATCCTTTTCTGTCTTAATTTTAATTAAAGCGCAATTTAATTTGACTCTTTTCTTATTCGATATTCCACTTAATTTAATTAAAAGTAAACAATACAAGGTTCCTTATCGCGGATCTCAACTTTCTGTTCCAATAAGCTCATAATGGAATTACTCTGTATCCATCTACAATAATTATCAAAGTTAATGAGATGAAATGCATTTTGAATTTATTCCGTCATGTCTATTTTTCCCTATTTCATATCTCATGATGATCAATTTGTGACGGAGTGGATTACCCTCAGGCTCCTTTAAAAGATAGGGTGAACGGAATCCTTTTTTATTCACCGTATTATCGCTAATCAAATAATAATTAAACCGTAGTAGTAATTTAATCTCTATCTTTAAAAATTAAAATTAAATTAAAAATCTTCATTTTGCTTATATATAAATATTATTTTTATAGTTTAGGTAGCTTATATTAAGCATAAAGAAATTTATTTTTAAGGAAATTAATGATTCCAAACTTTTTAACTTTAACATTAAGTTAAAACCAACATGATGGTGAATTTCTGATTGTGAGAGAGGAATTCCCAAATCTCAAACTTTTATGGTGGAGTTTTGAGTTCTTAATGCCAAGTTTCCTCAACCGCACAAAGTTCTTGAAGTCTTGAGCATTCATCAAATTTATTTAATTGCCCATTTCTGAACTACTAAGAACTAAGAATTAGTTCATTGAGCATCCCATCCTTTAATTACAAGTGGAAGATGAAGAA
Organism: Neelides folsomi; assembly: GCA_034687125.1. Taxonomy (NCBI): domain Eukaryota; kingdom Metazoa; phylum Arthropoda; class Collembola; order Neelipleona; family Neelidae; genus Neelides; species Neelides folsomi. Next base: position 10,135 of record JAQGBZ010000296.1, on the reverse strand, counting down.
ATAGGAAACTTAACTTATAAGCTATAACTTATTATAAAAGAACCATTCAACGCCCAGAAAATTCCAAATTCCAACCCAAATGGATTTTTCATCTCATCACGCCCACTCACTCACTCGGCTTACTTTGATTATGAATAAAGGTTGACTTCCCTTTTTAATGATTTTACTCAGAGACTCACAGATAAGGAAATTCCCAATTTCCTCAAGGCTCGTAACGCTGAATATTATTAAAAAATATATTACTTTAATATTACTTTTATGTATATCATACACTTTTATTCTACTCAAATATAATAACACGTGTATTGTGATTTTAAACACCTTAATGCTCCATTTCACGTGTGTATTATAAAGCCTGCTGAACCGTCATAATATTAATATTAATTTTCTTTCCACTTTAGAAATATTGCATAATCATCGGCTGTAAAACCAATTTCTTTTTTCTGCTTGGGATAAAAAATATACAATGTAGGGCATAAATGGAAGATTTACAAGTTTGTTTCGTTTTTTCCTCCTCTAAGGGGAAATGAGGCTAACTTTGTTGAAAACCGATTTTAACTTTCCCGAGCGAATCCGAAATTGTAAATACGAGGTTTGTATATATAAATACATAGAACTACATGTATAACATACACATATTATATCACTCATGGTAAAGTATCTATTGATGATAAGACAAAATTGGTTTTCCTGACAGTGTCCTAAATTTAGGATTATATTTATATCCCTTCACCTACATTTATGATTTCGGAGATTCCTTCCCGACTTCCTATAAGTAAATATATCAACATATTATGATCGTGCAATTAGTGAGGAATCGATTCGTCTTCTAGTCATCAAAAACAACTAATTGTATTTTAACAAAGCAGATCTATCCAGCCCAAGTTCATTTAGGTATTCTAAAATTGTAATAATGTCAGAGGGTCGGAGTAGTCAGAATTTTCAAATTAATTATTTATGCTCTTCCCCTCACTTTTTCTTCCGAACATCCTTTGAACTACATTCTTGACATTGTGAATAAATAACCAGGAAGCGATGATGAACACACTCTGCATAAATACATGTATACATAAAAAATTTTCCCATTCGTAATCTAAACCACATCATTCGCAATACCAGACATCCCAACTAAAATTACATTAACATGAGTATACATAACACTCCTGCATAACTACAAAATAAGCATAACTACATATTAAGCGTAACTTCATATAAAGCATTATTATCTAACAACACCTATTTTATAACTACTTGTATACAAAATAGACAAATGTATCTGAATAAGAATATTGTAGCTTAAATAGGATTAAATCTAGAAATTAGAATTCATGGAAAAATACAGAAAAGGATATTATGTTTAATGGAATTACTAAAATGTAATTTGAACCCACGAGCAATTTTTTATTATTACTAGGATTATTTTTTATTCAATATTATGTGACTTTGATTTGACTTTGATTTACTAATTTATTTTCCTTTCCAGACCCTAACCTTTAACTGAGAACTCAAAAATGCGGCGGACATTGATGCCAGCGGAGCGGAAACCGCCGGCACATTCCGCCCCGGTCGGAGGTCAAATGGCTGGGCTGTATGACTTGGAAGAAACCTTAGGCAAAGGGCATTTCGCTGTGGTCAAAGCTGCCAAGCACGTCTTTACTGGAGAGAGGGTGAGACTGTTAAATATTTAATAATTGGCAAGATTGGTAAATGGGAATGGAAGGTTAAAGGAGTGAGCGGAAAAATTATTAATTTACACGCCTCTATTGTCCTTCTTGCTCCACATTAGCCCATAGTCGACTAACCACTATCGTAATTAATTTAAAAGACATAGTTTGTTTAAATTGTTTATCTACACATAAACAATTGGAAATAAAAAGGAAATAAAAGCAATGTTAAGAATTGAGTCAAAGTGGCGCATCGATTTTTATTACAAATAGAATCACTCTGTAGAGTCATTTTCTTATTTTTAATGTAAATAAATGTTAATTATTTATTAAAGGTCGCTGTGAAAGTGATTGATAAGACGAAGCTTGATGAAGTTTCTCAAAAAGCCCTTTTAAAAGAAGTCCTCTGTATGAAGCTGGTCCAACATCCAAATGTTGTCCGTTTGTATGAAGTCATTGATACCACCACGAAGATGTACCTTGTCCTTGAGCTCGGACATGGAGACCTTTATGACCTCATTTTGAAGCAGCAGGGTAATTGACAATTCATCTATTTTAATTACCTCCTTTATAATTTAATTACTTCCTTGGTCTAATACCCAACGGAAGGAGATTTGTGGTCGTAAAGTTATAATATTTTATTAATTGAACATCTGCAGGAGGTCTTCCCGAGGACGTGGCCAGAAAATACTTTTCTCAGATAGTCAGAGCCATTTCATGTAAGATTTTCCTTTAACCATCATTTTTTTTTTATAACTTTCCTCCTTATGATTTATTTTTTACGACTAAGATTTTAATCCTTTCAGTTTGCCACAAACTCCATGTGGCTCATCGGGATTTGAAACCCGAAAACGTCGTTTTCTTTCCAGCCGACGGCCAAGTGAAACTTACTGACTTTGGATTCTCAAATAAGTAAATCGATTTATCATTCTTAAAACATTAAACATTGGGGAATTCCAAATGAAACTCTTGATTGAATATTTGAGATAATTCTAAAATGAATACTAGAGAATTGAACATTTTTATATATTTTTTGCTTAGATTCTACCCTGGTGTGAAGTTGGACACGAGTTGTGGTTCTTTAGCCTATTCCGCTCCAGAGATCCTTTTAGGAGACGCCTACGACGCTCCTTCAGTTGGTGAGTTCAATAAAGATCAGCCGTAAAAGAAGTTTTTGGGCGACGGTATTCTAAATGTCGATTTTCTCCTTTTTCCAGACATATGGTCGTTAGGCGTTATTTTATTCATGCTTGTTTGTGGGCGGGCCCCGTTCCAAGAAGCAAATGACTCCGAGACTCTCACGATGATTATGGACGTCAAATACTCGACTCCCCCTCACGTTTCTCCCCAATGTAAAGAACTAATAGCCAAAATGCTGGTTCGATATCCTGAGAGACGAGCAACGCTGGAAGATATTGAAAAAGATCCATGGCTCATACAGGTACAATATTTAGCACTCAAATTGTTAGTAAATAATTAATTTAGCTGAGATTTAAAAAAATGTATTTTTATTAGGAAAAGAGCCCATGTAAAGAATTCCGTCATCCCCTTATTTCCCTCCATCGACTAACAAATGAAGAAAAGAATTCCATAATTCAACAAATGCAGGATGGAAGAATTGCTACACGAGATGAAGTTTTAAAGTATGAATGATTTATTAATTTTTTTAATCAATTTTTCTTATTTGGACACAACACCTGTTATTCAATTTATCAAGGATGAAGAATTAATTTTATTATTTTATTTAGATGCTTAAATGAAAAAGCATACAATTATGTATCCTCTACATTTTATCTCCTTGCTGAGAAATTATTAAGAGAACGCGAACCGAATGAATCTTCAGAAGATCGGCCAGGAACTTCCTCAGCTCTCACAGCATCCCTTGAATCTTTACATGACAGGAGAAAGAATTCTGGTAATTGATCAAATTGTCTAACAAGTCTAAGATTGATAAAGTGCCTTGGGCAGGAATAGACATTTAGACATCCTTATAATAAAACAATAATGGAATTAAATTGGAATTGAAGTATGTCTGCAAATGAAGGTTGATTTAATATCCTGAATTGAACATTTAGGTCAATCTGACACAGATGAGATGGGAAGTGGAGAAGATGATTCTCTTGCGCCACTCAATTTGGAGACTAAAAACTCAACCACTCAACCTGTTAAAAAAAGTAACCGGACGCTGCATACGGTCTTAAGCTCCTCTGCACTTTCTGATCTTGACAAGGCGCTTCCAATATTAGAAGAAGACGTCACGGCTCACTCGGAAGGTAAACAATCCGCTTTAAAAGTATATGGGGGAGATGAGGGAGAAAGGAAAGAAGGTCAAACTCCCAATTTACCTGCGTTTCTTCTCATTCAACTTCTCTCTTCCTTTTTTCCGCTCGCTTTAATCCTCATTTAAGCTCCCTCCCAATTTAATAAGCTTTTCTCATTCCAAATTCCATATTTTTCTTCTCCGTGTCCAGAAATGAATTTCTTATCTGATTAAATTTTATAGCTTGGGAGATTTTCCTTTCACTATCACCTATATTTAGAACCATTTGGTATAAAGATGGAAATGACGTCTTTCATTTATGACGAAATTCGATCTTTGACTCTAAAAAATATTTCACTCTCTTTTATTCTTAAAATAGTCAAAGGCTCTATACCTAATATTAGATATACTATGAAGTAAATAGTATTACTGTAATAGTAGTATGTATGTTTATATCAAGTTATGGTATAGAATAGAATATTAGAATATCAGTAGTATGTTAAATCTGTATTTGGTGCTATCTTTATATGTATGAACTTTGACTTATGGAATGAACATGAAATTTCAATTTATTCCAAATGTTGACAATTCAATTAAGTGCCCATTTCCTTCATCCATTCTCTTTGATGGCATGATGAACTTCGGAAATGGAATTTTATAAAGGGGTGCATGAACTCTTTCTATGTACATTGAAGGAATTTTATACTAAAGGAATTTTTTATTTATGAAAATTTTATTATTTTTATAGTGGGAGATACTACTGGACCATTACCAGTTGGTAAAGTTGTCCTCGGTGGACGACGGGGTCAATTTGGTAATCGTCGTGGGATGGTTTCTCAAAGATCAGCAAGTTGTTCTTCATCAGAAGACGAGGATTCGGAAAAGAAAAAGAAATTTAGAAAACCAAAAGGACGTCAGAATGATACGCCTAAGCCCCGAAACTCCGATCATGGTGAATCTTCTGATGAGCAAAATGGTGGAGCCGGGATTGGAAGCGGAAATGGAGCTCCTTTACCACCAACGACGATCATCATGTCTGGAGGTCCAGATGACTCGGGAGATCGTGGCGGACGCGGTGGAGGCGGCGGAGGTCCAAAAGATCACGAAGAAGAAGAAGAAAATCATCATAAGGAAGAGGATTACCATCATAAATTCAATGACGTGAATGGAGTGAACGGACTCGCGGTTGAACTCAAATTGGGTGAAATAATTGAAAAAAAGAAAACTCGACGACTCCTGTTTGGTTGGCTCTTTTTAAGAAAGAAGAAAGAGGAAAAGAATAATACTTTGCCAGCCACATCGGGAATTTACAAAACGAGGAGTTGTGCAGAATTGAAATTAAAGAATGGAGTGAGTCGAACTTCTGCTACGAATCATTCACTTACACTTCATAAGCGAGACCTCAATCAAAACATTTAAAGAAACATTTAAAAAATGGATGAGGTTTGAAAGGTACAAAATGGAAATGATGAAAATGAATCAAAAGTTCATCAGCAATCACCGTTTAGAATCCAAAGATTTCGAGTATTCACAGTTTAAATTAACGGTTTAGATACGCAGTGAGGAAATATATATTATCCAATTACGGTGAATATATTTACAAATAGGTAATTTAATTAGTTATCAATCGATATACTTATTTTAGCTCTCAGAGTGTCAACCAACAAGTAAAGACGGAAAGAAAAGTACTTGGTTTAAAAAAGTAATTTTAAATGTGCATTAAGTGCTCTTTACATTTTAAAATGTATTTTATGCATTATTATGCTAATTGCATAATTACTTAACGGATCATCATCATATTGTTTTTTGTTGCACAGCGACTTTGAGATTCTCAGTTCATTTAAATGAATATTTATGTATTTGTTTTTGGAAAATACATGTACCTCTTTTTAGTTGACGTTCGATAGCAGACCAAATCATTTGTTTTTATTTTTGATAATGTAGTTGATAATTATCATAATTCATGTACCGTAAATGCAACTCAATATTATTCATCAAAGAGCGTAAATGACGATATTGTCCTCAGTCGAACTATAGGTTTTTTTTATATTTAACTCGAAACTCATTTTATGTAGTAGTTTAATTAAAGTAATTTTAAGTTAAATACGACATAAATCTGGAAGTGAGCCTGAAACTTTTCTTTATTAAGGGAAGAAGCTTTTAAGCTTGAACTAGTCATTCTTTTTTTTATCAAACATGCACATACTCGGAAAAGGACTCGGAGATGGAATTGTCAAAAACTTAATTTAATTAAAAGATGAGATGGGAATTAATACAAAGCAATTTCGAAGATTGCAATTAATTTAATTATGTTTCTTTTAATTATTCAACGATGTTATAATACAAAGGAGAATACCTTATATGCAATATTTTAAATAGTATGGTAAAAAATATAATTTGACGATGAAAAAAACTAACGGTGCTTCATTATTTATTTTTTTGTTAATTTTATGTGAGTCATTGTAATTTACCTCTAAATAATCATTTGTCAAAAATGTCCCAAAGTTAAATGTCACTATTTATAATTTCCAAATTGTTGACTTTGTGAATCGTTTTAAAAAATATTCGACTGATCGGAGAAAATGCAGAAGAATGAAAATTTACCAGGCTGATAATAATACACTTAATTAGAAGACGCAATAATGAAAATAAATCGCGTTATGATGAGGAAATGCAACTGACGTTATATAATAATTAATACAATTTTAATGAAGCTGAATAAAACCATATGGTATTTGAATTTCTTTTTTCATTTGCAATAAATTCCACATTTATGAAATTCGCATATGAAAATGAAATTCGTATTTGTTTCTCTCTTAATAATATATTGGTATTTCATTGGTTTACGAATTTTATTTCACAGTTTGATTGACCATATTACACCATTATCCCGTTCTTTACAATTTTGCACATTTGACCCGAAATTGGCCTTCTAAAACTCTGTATTAAAAGATACATACTCCACAAGAGGAAATAACATTAATCAAACGGACAGATAATTCCTCAATCCTCATGTTATTCTAATAGTAAATTCGTTTAGGAAATATGATGTTTCATTATCACATCTTACAGATGTCTGAATTTGCACTTAAATCATCATGTTGTATTTACTAAAATTATTTATTAAATAATTACATTTAAAATATACTTATATTTTATATTGCATAGAGGTAAATTCATAATATTAAATTAGGTATAATTAAAAAAATTAATTTACATGTTAAAATTAGGATCTGAAAATCATTAATCAGTAAGAGGTTTATAGTTTTTACTTATACTTAAGAAATATTGATAGTGGGTATTGTTGGTTTTCAAAATAACATTCAGGTACGGTGTATGAGCTATCATAAATCAAATACCCAAATTATTATTTTTAACAGTTTACACGAAGAGAATTAGCCTAATTTTAATATTAAGTATTTATGGTATATTTTAATGTAAAATTTAATTTTATTTAGAAATCTGCATTTATAATATAATTTTATATGCACTTATAATTATTACAATTTTCCTTTAGGTCCGAAGTCTTACACACCTGCATATACCCAATTAATTATTATTAATTACAAATTTTGAAATACTTATTACAGTCCACAGTTTGAGCTTGTCAATTTACGAGCTTCTATTCGGCTAAACTTATGTTAATACGAGTTTTCGTATACTTAAATGTAAGTTAACAGTTAACATACTTACTATAGTGCATAGGTATATAATCTTCATTGAATCGTCTGTGCAATTCGTATTTAAACTTTTCTCATATTCATCATATCATCATCTACTATTGTGGTTAATTATAAATTTTTCAAGTACATATTTCTGTAGGAAGGTATTTACATTTCTTGTCTTTAAGTTGGACATCCACAAATTTGGCCCTCAACTTGACCATGTACACTACATTAGCTTATTATTATATTTTTTCGAAAATTACTTTGCTTAAAGGTACAGGTACTAATTGTTCATAGGAAATGCTTTCGTATATAACGTAGTAGATTTCTAGATACCGTGAACAATTAATTCGTAAGAGCTAAAGGTATTCTTCCAAGTTGGCATATTGAATAAGTCCATCGTTTTAGTCACAGGCAAAGCTTATTGACATCTACAGATACTTTAGACAAAATACATTTATTTAATTGGATGGGAGGAATCTCTGCCAATACTATCATCTGTATATGTTATGTACTATGTATAAGTAATATGGTGCTTATTAGATATTTATGTAAACCATGAATAGTTCGGCATAATTTATAAGGTTAAAATTAGGGTTTTGTGGATCAAATTACATAATTAAGATTTAATTAAGATAAATTAAAATACGTAGAGTTAAATTAGTCTAAATAAATAAAATATGTAAGAAAAGACACTTATCTTTTAAATACATTTAAAATCAATTAAAAAAATATTTACAGATAATACAATTTTCTTAGTCTAACAATAAAAATACTGAATCTACTTACATTTAAACTTTCTACTAGTCATCATAGGCTTCTCAATCGACGGAGTTTCCACCTTCGTTTGCAGATATTCATATACGTACATACAATGCATATCTCATATTTTTACAGAGTCGCATTTGCATATTGAATATCCGTAAATGTAACTAAATACTAATTGATACGTTATACTCTGATTACATGTACTCGTATTACTCTCTATTTTATACATTGTTATCTAAACTGCATAGATTGGGTAAATTCGATATTTTACCCAATCTAAAATACTTATTTTTACTTTGAATATTAATCTACAATGTTAACTTCATTTATACAATTAACATTTTGTAGTTAGACTTGATTTCATTCTTTTATGCTGGAACGACATCTCCATCAAGCTGAAAAGAGAAATCAAAGGTATTAAATCTAATAGATTTAGTTTTAAATAAATTATAATTTGGAAAATAATAATAAAAATAATCGAATTTTTTATTTTAATCTCACAGCTTCCAGTTCGTTCTCCGTAAAAAGATATTTTAATTGAAGGCGCACCGGAGCCAAGAACATTAGTATGAATGGAAAAGCCAGGGCTAATTCTTTTGTCGATTTAATTGCCCATAAAACACCCAACATGCTTAATTGAATTACTACAAACATAAAAATTAAATCAGATTAAATCCCATTTCTCGGATGAGAACTCCTGTTCCTTTTATTCCATTAGAGCTAAAATCTACTTTTGTGCTTTTTTCACTTACTTGTATAAAGGTGCATTTTCGAGGTTTTAACCTTAAAACAAAGATAACATGTTTATCAGATTATCTTTAAAATAATATTTTTACAATGACCCGAATGACCCATTTAATGGTAAAAATATTTTTATTACCTTTCTGACATAAACTGCTGAAGAAGGATGATTCACAGCTGGAATGAACAAGAGACTGATTCTTTCAAACATTTGTGTGCTGCTTAAAGAAGAAACTCCCATGTAGAGAAATACACCGAACAACACAGCCAGTGGAATATGCTGAAAAATCATTTCATAAATTACAATTACAAATGAACCCCCGAAAGCAATTTTATCTTTGTCTAATGTTCTTCTTCTATAATCTTCTAATGCTCTTCTTCTATGTTTTTCTAATGGTCTTCTACGACTACTATTCTACAAGGTGGGTCATAAGTATCTTTCTTTTTTATGCGATTGTTTATTTAAAAAAGAAAGATACTTATGGCCCACCCTGTACAATGCTATCTCTCTGTAATGTTAAAGAAAATTGGAAAGAGGAAGTAAGTTAGAAAGTAAGAGAAAGTTACTTTTAAGATAGGAGACATCATTATAGTGCATCCGATCAATATACTCATTCCCATCATCGTCAATCTTTGCTCTGTAAATAGGAAGTGGAAAAGCGACATTTATCTTTTTCAGACACAGAAAAATGATTTCCAGTCAATCTTGCACATTTGTTCAATTTACTCACCTCTTACGCCAACAATGATGGGCTTCTGTCCTGGTATATTATTCTCACTGTAAACTGAAATATAACATGTATTCATTTTTCACAATCTACCATTATTCCTCTTTTTTATTATGTAAGAGAAATTTCAATAAGCAAAATGACAATGATAAAAAATGTTAAATATTAATTTACCAGACAATGCTGTGACATGAGCAAGAGCACGCTGGAAAAAATGTTTTCAATTTAATCAATATGAAATATATTTACCATATAAGAAATATATTTATATGAAATATATTTACCATATAAGAAATATATTTATATGAA
>JAQGBZ010000295.1:0-80459 GCA_034687125.1 Neelides folsomi | reverse complement strand
TAATAACGAATTAATGATTAGTTATCTTAAATTGAATTACTATATAAACTAATAAAATCAATAATTCGGATATTTTATTAAAATTTATAAAATATTTTTTTGCAAGATTAACTGACAACACCGAACGAAGGGAGGGATTTGATATTTACATATGTCTATTGATTATATACCGGTCACTTTTTGGTTATATCAAGGCTATTTTTTCTTCAAATTTGTTGATCTTATCGTATATGATGATTTCAGTACCGGTTATTTTAATTAAATATTATTCACAATTGAATCTTCTGCATATCGTAATTATAATTTATGTTTTCACGGTAAATTTCATTTCCATGGCTTTGGGGTACCGAACGATTGGTGAAATTTGGGAAAAATCCCTTGAATTTAAGAGGGAATTTTTTGAATATGAACTGAGAATTCTTGCTTTAAAAAATGAATGGACTCCTAAGATTAAAAAGCGTGTGAAATATTTAAAAGCCCTAAGATCCGCAACATTGGAAATAAAATTCCCATTTTGGGATTTTTTCTATTTCAGCAAAAGAAGTTACAATTCGTTGTTGGCCTTTTGTGCTGAAAACACTGGAAGTTATTTGGTATTAAAGTTTTAAATTAGTTAAACCTGTTAAAGTTAAATCTATCTTAATATTTTGTTAAATTGAGTTTCAACTCTGAGATGTAAAATGTCTGCAAATTAAAAAATAAGAGAAAAAGTATAAAACATGTATGCAATATGGAATATTATAAATATTTATATATAAATGATTTATAAATTATGATTCAATTATTAATTTTGGCTAGGATTTACGAGTTCGACATACCATGGTGAACCATGGATTTTCCATGCAATATTGGCTTTAATCATGGTGAAGTAATGTATATTTTCCCATCTCTGTTTTGAGTTTCTGTTCATTTTATGTTTTTTTTCATGGTGAAGGTGGTGAGTCCACCATGGTGACGGTGGTGAAGGTTCCCTGGTAAAGGTGGTGAGATTCTGGGCATTTTGTGTTTTTTCACCATAGTGAAGGGTGGTGATTTCACCATGGTGAAGGTGGTGAGTTCCCTGGTGAATCCTGAACTCACTACAATTTTCCTGTTTTTATATAGAGCTCACCATGGTGATAAATTCACCATGGTGATCACCATGAAAGGCCTGGTGAAAACTGGTGCACCATGGAGTCTCCATTGATAACATGGAGCTCAACATGGTGAGTTTTCATGGAGTTCACCATGGAAAATCATCTCCATGGTGAAGGATATATTTACATGGAGCAACAGTCAATCACCATGGATAATGATTAGCTGGAGATGGGAAAATTTACATTACTTCAGCATGGTTAAAGCTAATATTGCATGGAAAATCCATGGTGCACCATGGTGTGCCGAACTCGTAAATCCTAGCCTTAATTTTATTTAATATTTCTTCGTTGTTCTCAATTGAATAAATGAGACAAAGGAACTGAACCCATGAAGCCGATGTTATAACGGTTAACTCCACGAATAACTAATAGGTGAGTTACAAAATTTAAATGTTAGAATGTACATACATATAATGTAACATCACTTCATGGATGGAAATTTTAATAAGTTACTAAAGATGATTTGGGCCAATGACCAATAAGATAATTGAAATTATTTTTGCAGCAAATGTAAATGTATAAACTATTTGATATCAGAATGGAAATAAAATAATAAAAATATTTTTTCTTATTATTTTATCTTTTATCCAAAATGAATTCCTTCGTATTTAAGAGCTGCAAGAAATTGGTCTTTTGCATTCCCAGCAAACCGATTTGTTAAAAACAAGGGAAATCCACGTTGATCATTTTCACGTTCGTTCATGGTGAAGAGAGGAACTCTGATGATGCCAAAAACTTCATTGCCCCATTCAGAAGCATTGATAGAATTCTTCTCAATTTCCTCGTAGTCGGAAAATGGGATCTAAATGGAAATGAGAAGGCATTTAAATTAATTAATTAATTCCCCGTTGTTGATATTTAACCTTAATGCAGTAAAAATGGTGGAATTTTGAAGCTTCTTCGTTCATATGAGTAAATCTGTACTGGGTGGCTGTGGGTTGAACAGAATGAATGTTTGATTCCTCCACAAGTTCTCTCCTAAGAGCATCAGCAACGACCTTTTGGGCATCTCCAGGTTTCAAGTTTTCAAGAGTTTCGTCAACTTCCCCTCCTGGAAATCCAATTGCTCCGTCGAATCGAACTTGCATCTTTATTTATTATAAATCAACTATTATTCTATGATTTACCCATTTAGGATTAATTAAATGAAAAAGGTAACCATAATGGCGGCTTTGGGGCGATATCTCTTGAGGACGGTGGAATCCCAATGAGCCTGTGAAACATAAATATTATTATATAACATTTAGAGAGAAAAATATATTAATGACATTGAAGAGCTCATTTAGTCTTTGACTTACATAAATCATAGCATGAACAGAATGAATGCATTCCTTCCATCTCCCTAATGACAATGTGAGAGAATCCTCGAATGAAATTTCTTTATATTGAATATTCATCTTCAAAGCCGTCATTCTGTAAAATATATTAAATATTTATTATTCATAACTCAATTTATAACATGAAAAGTTAATTTCTTTACCCTGAATAATTAAAATATGAAGACGTAGAGAAGAAGTCTCTACCACCTGTCCATTTGTTCTGTTAAATCTGTCAATATCGACAAGACTACTAATACTAATATAATTGTGTTAATATGTGTATGATTACGAATTACGAGTGAGGCATCTTTCATGTAATTTGTCAACTATGTATGTAAGAACATTTCTATCTATTTTAGTTACTATCTACGTGCGTCTACTCATATAATACTTAACTTATTCATGGTTTCAATAATGTACTATTTATATAATACATGGTTCATAAGTCCGTGCATTTCTCAATGTACTATAAGTATATTCTGGTATATACATGCCTAACAGGGAAAATAATTAGGGAGATGGTTACACTTCAAAAAAATTTAAATGTAATTTAAATAAAATACCCGGGTGTTTTTAGTCAAGACATATCTGACTTAAAACCATCTTACAACCATGCGGCAGTACCTTTAAAGTTTAAACTATCCGTATGTACAAATATGTAGTATATACATGTAAGTATGTAAGTACATATGTAAGTATGTATGTGCTAATCTCTTTTCATTTCTCACCAATCTATTGAAAAAGAAGAGTCTTTGGGAATGACGAGTCCGCGTGGGTAGATCTTATTCTGAGTGAGTTGCATAGAGTTGCATGCACAATCTCACAGCTAATTTTACAAATGACCACTTTAATACAAATATTTATGCAATAGGAGCTATTTATAAGCCAAGTGATTACAATTAATTAAATTTCTTGATTCACAAAAGTTTACACATGTGGATTTTAACTTATGATAGATAAGGATTAAATATGAGTAGTTCCATTTCCCATTAATGTAAATGGTGTTTCTTGGATGACTATTTTAACAAAGTGGGAATTAGCCACGAGGAAATCACAGAATGCGTTGATCAATTCATCAATGTGGGCCGTTGGGTCTTCTGCAACTTCATTCCACAAATCTCACTCTGTGAATGTTAAAATGAGATTATCTAATACAACTTTTATTGAGTAAAAGGGTGAATGACTTGGAGTTAGGTACTTTAAAAAGAATCCCCTTGTACAATAAATCATTTACATATTATATAATAATTACTAAAATTAAAATTGAACATTTTGTATAATACATACAGATGAATTATGAATTGATGTATTATCAATTATCATTTTATCAGGTACAGGTACAAATGTATGTGTATACTTACCATACAAATCTTAGGTCCATATTAGACATTAATTATACATTAAAAAGAAATTTAAATTTTTCTTAAATTGAATATATTTTATAATTATTCCAATGATTAATTGTTTGGAAATGAAATCAATCCCATTTGTCATTGTGAGAGTTGGGAGATGAGGTAATCGAATGATGAAGGGGTTGTGAGGGACAAAAGCAGTTGGCTCAACTCTTCCCAACACCAGTCACAAAGGAAACAAAAAGATGAAGAGGGAAGTGAATGAAAGGATTTGTAAATTCGCTCATCACATCCACTTTGATAGAAAAGTACATATTATATATGATTATCTCATGGACGATTTGATCCATTCATTAGTGTAGAGTGACTCTCTAAAGATGATCCACATTGATAATTACGTGTAAAATATCCTCCATCCTTCCGTCTTTCTCACCCCAACAAACAAACACATTACAATATAATAAGATACAATATTAGTTATAATATTAGTGATAATATGAAATTAAATTTAAAATCTTATTAAATACCAGTAATTAATAATGACATTAATCACATTTCACTTTCGAGTAATTGACATTTCATGGGGGGTTTTTAAGGAAGGAATAAGAAATTGTGAAAATCGGCTTGTCCACATCAACTGCCGTTTTTCTCCTAGTCACGAAATGAGTGTGTGTGAATTGTGATTGCTGTTCATTTCTCTTTTCCTGAGGTATTCGACCTGAGAATCGATAGGGAAAGGGCTCATCCGCTGTGGTGAGATCAATTCACTCTATCCATCCTATTATTATCATCCTCATTTAGAAAGTCACATGGTCGAAGGTAATGAATTAAAATCCAAGTGATTGTTTTAACTTCATGTCTGGCCCTCCGGATTTTCTCACTTCCTCATCCTCTAGCAATTCAATAGCTTTGTTATCAGACATAGGATAATTGGAATATAAGTTAGTTGTGGCATTTCCTTTAATCTTATTATTACTCACTGGCTAGCCAAATGTAGAGGAATCTATGTATTATTATGCAATCATTGGCCTATTTTTATGTTCAAACAAAATGATGGTTACTATGTATTGAGTACTTATAATACGTATATTTAGGTTTTTACAGGATATTCTACTATAACAATTGTTGAATGAAAACCAATTTGGGGAAATGATACAGGGCATGAAAAAAGTCCGATTACCGACCCAATACGCCCAATGGACCGTTCATATTTAACTACCATAAAAAGTGGGAAATGAGAATTATACACAAAATATTTAAATAAAATTGAAGGAAATAAGCCCATTTTGTAACTAAAGGACATTTTATATGAATCTTATGGTCCTGGTCTTTTACAACACCTTCCTGTGATTGAGAGGCGAATTTCTACTTTTAAATCCCCATTGAAGTCTCCAAATGAACGCACAGATTTGTTATATCCCTCATTTTCCCCATTCCCATCTCACCTTCATTGACCAACTTTTTACACCATGGCTCAATGCTCCATCAAAATGCATCAATGGGCAATTGACAAACAGCGTGGCATTATGGCCAATTGGCCAATTGGTGCATCGGACAGTTTGATGGAGTGATTCACATCCTCTCAATAATGACAAGAAAAGTAGTGGGATGAAATTATAAGTCGTTGATTAGGTTAGAAAATCATGTAAAGATATGATGATCGATCATATCTTTAGATGATCAGTTCAATCTAGTGGGCTAATTTGGGGCATTAGCGAACTCCAAGTGTTATTTAGATTATTTACTGACTAATGAAAGTATGCAAGACTGAAGGGCATGAAGATGATTTTAAAGATGTTAAGAGATTGTCGAATGGGGAAATTGAGTTAATTGAGGACGCGGAGGGAGGTTTAATGAAAAGTTTGAAGGTGCACGAGAGCACGACGTCTCCTTCCTTTATCATTCATCTCCACACCTTCCACTTTCATTAACCTCCTCACCGACTTCATTGATGAGGAAATGAGAGAACCTCACAGTGAGAACCAAATCATTGATAAAAGGAAATTCACGCATCGCCCAGCCTTTTAAATTTTACACTCATAAATAAAAATATCCGCAGAATGGTAAATGATTCAAAATCATATCTTACATACAGGTATAATAATCATATCTTATTATCACCATTTCCCTTATTCCCACTATTTATACGATTTGTAAAACCTGAGCTCGTGATGGTAACAGAGAAAGAGGGATTGGCTCAATTGACACAGAACATCAATTGGAAAAGTTTATTGTGAATAATAAAAGTTTTAGGAGATGTTGAAGAAAAGTTTTTTGAAAGGAAGAACTCTTTGGGTTCCATTGTAGAGGAATTAGAAAATCTGGCTTTGTGTCATTACTCCTCACCATTTGATCAAATCTGAGAGAATTCGAACAAAGATTCATTTGAGGGAGAAATGGGAAAAAGAGCGAAAAATGGGTTTCCTGTGCGATCCACCGCTCAACTGGTTCTAATGGGACGTTTGAAGTTCCTCATTTCATCTTAAATTGAAAAAGCTCAACAATCACAAAACTGTCTTCCGTGGCCCCCATGAGTTGAAAGTCGTGGAGAAATAATAAGAGGAAACTCTTGAAACTCATCTCTTCTCTTGGTGAAGGGAAATTTAAACAAGTTGGGAAAAATAAATGGAATTTAATACGATATGAAAAAAATCCAATTTGAGTTGCCTGAGCCTTTGTGTAGAGAAATGAGTGAGAATCAAAGTAGGCAGATCCTTAAATGAACTTCAAATCATTCCCCAGTTACAGTAATTAAACATGCATTTAAATCCTGTAATTCGAAATTTTAAACTTACCACTCCATTTAAGTCTTATACGATTTAATCATCAAAGAAGTTAATAAATATAGTACAAATACATACAATACTTATGTAAAGTTACAAAAATCTCCATGGATACAAAATTTAATTTCCATTGGCCTGTATTAACTCCTTTGATTATCACGTTGCAAATAATTGGGAATATTAAGGTATTAAATTACTATGTGTGTATAAATATTTACTATGTGCATAAATGTGTTAGATCTTCCTGACTATGAAGAAAGTTTCGGAGGTTGGATGAATCTCTATAATTAAGATAGGGATGTTGGGCCTCCTGTTGATGGGGACGTCGAGGCCTCATTGGATTCCTCCTCTTGGGCGGTTCCTCCACTTTCCCCTCTCCAAGAGGTAAGCATGAAGAAGGGACTCCCGACCTCTCACTTCTGTTTCACTCTTTGGCGATGGAGAAGCAGCAGAATCTCACGAACAGTGCTTGTGACTCCATGACAACCACCGTCACTGTAAAGGACTACCAGGAGTATCAAGATCCTCCACCGGTAACCACAGTAGCAATTATTAAATAAACATAGAAATTAATAAGATTGGGAGAAAATCTATTCCGTGTTTTTCTTTAGAGATCCCCTTTTACACAAAGGCAAGCAATTTACAATTTTTCATTTTTATGTAAAATGGATTGCAAATCCAATGAAAACAATACATGCATACCTAAACGGTATAGATATATAGGCTATACCTGTTATACTAAATATAAGTATAATTTAAAGATCTATACAAAACTCAAAAACAATATATTTAAGTGACAATTAAAATTAATAAAGTTTTGTGATTATAAATATTTCATTGAAATAGAGTATATATGAGTATATATTATGTACTTATAATAAGTTCGTGTTCATTACATTGATGATCTTTGTTTAAAATTTAAAAATTAAGGTTTGAAATGGAATCCTTTGAGATTTTGGGTGTTCTACATGTTATTTTAGGTCTTGTTAAATATAACGACTCGTTATTAACGAGTGAACAAATGAAAGTTAACAATTTTGGCCTCTCACCTTTAATCCTCTTCTTCAACAATGAAATGACTGTTATGGATATAGCTCACATTTGCAGAGTCAAAGTAGAGCAAAGCGACAGTTAGAGAGCTCAATAGAGAATGGAAAGGTCGTTGATATTTATAGGAATTCTCACGGACAAAAACATGAAGTATTACTAATATGATAAATACATATACTATATAGAGTATACATAAATATATACGTACATATATATACATAAATGTATAGGTAGATATTGTATTTATATAAGTATTATTAGTAATAGTAAGTTTAATTAACATCCCTAATATGATAAACTTGAATCAAAGGAATTGTCAAATGTCATATTGCAAATACGGTATAGAATATTACTTATTTAAGCTATTATAAGTATTTAATTAATAGGCCTACCTTCAAATACTTATTCTTTTAAAATTGAGTGAGGAAGATAAATAGGCTTTCAATTATATAGATGTAATTATAGTTTCGTGATTTTTTCATTTCAAACGAATGAAACCAACGGTGGTTGACTGAAGTGAAATATCTGTTTATTTATTCCGATCTAGAGTGAAGTCTTTTTTTGTAGGACAAATAGATGAAGTTTTGGGGGCCAAAGGTCAGATCTCCCGTTGTAATTATTTCCAAATGGAAGAGGGTGATTGACTCAAACTTTCTCTCTCTCTCTTCCCCAAATCCCCAACTCACATTCAATTCTCAATTTCTTGAGATGAATTGAATGAATTGAAAGCGGATTTGGATCCTCCACCGTGGCCAACAAAGGATTTTCTCCGGTCACGCTTCATTCCCAACTCAGTCTCCTCCTCTTTATTTGACAATTGGAAACGATCCACTTGGCTCTCTAAATTCCTTTTTGACAAATCCCAAGGAAAAGTGAGGGTGTTTGGGGAATGTGAGAGGGTGCAGGAACAAAGAGAGTTCATCTCTCCTTCCACCAACACCACGAGGGTTGGCACAGATCACCACCATCTTTCAAGTCCAATACCATCGCTCTGAACGTCTCTTATCACTCACTTACCCTTTCAAGTTTTCAAACAGTCAACATCTGTTTAAAAACTTAATTTTATGATTAACAAACAAATATTACTACTAATAGTACTTTATATAAATACAGGTACTTTCATGTTTTTATTTCGTTTACGGTACATAATGTACCTATTTATTCATGAATGATTATTTATTTACATTCGAGACAATTCCTTTGGGGACCTTTGGAAAATGTCAAAGTGTTTTTCCCACACAAATGTGTGAATAGTATAATACTATTCACATAATGTACCATATATTCACATAATATATGGTACATGTATCTTCTTCATACTGTTGAAGCAGAATGAAGCTTCATTGACCCAAATTACAGGGTTTACTGTATTTTGTTCCTGCTGTATTTAAAGTCCACATTTAAGGAAATGAGATTCCTATTTAGGCTTATAAAATAGCTGGATGTTACATATCTGCACTCTACATATGTATCTGTACATAGGGAAGAAGATAGCGGGAGATGTGTGAACAGACATTTTTTATATATTTTTTTCCCAGTTTGATTATAATGGGTTTTTTGTGTTTCGTGTGTTCTTCTTGAAGAATCTTCCTCTCCTCACTTGTGAAGTGGGAAAAGGAATTATGAAGAATTTCTTTGAATCATTTAACTTCACTCGCACTTCAAGTTGCATTGCATGATTGTAATTCATCCTTTGTACTTCACAGTTTCAAAATCGGAATGTCCATGTGGCTATTGAACCCATTCTTTTTCTTTCCTAGATCCATTCACGCCTAATGAATGAGCTTTCATTTTCAATTCATCCAAGGAGGTGGGTGGTTTGTGGATTTGGGAATTACCTTTGTATTCTAATGTCTTTCTTTTTAACGGTTCGTTGCAAAGCGTCCTCAAATCCTCAACAGCCTCTCAACACCTTCCTTGGATCTTGGGAAATAGGGAAAGTGAGGACATTTTTTTAATTGTCCGCTTTTTGAGATTTGAAAGGAAAATTTTTAATTTGCATAAATTTACCAACAAATAACGGCCCAAGGTAGTGAAGAAGAACTTAAATATCTCTATTCGTGTCAAACATGGGCAAATCATCTGAATGACTCGTGCTAATTGAAAGATTTCTCTCGTCGCTCCCCAAATTTCATATTTTTCAATTTGTCCTCTTTTGAACTTAAATTCTGATTAGTGTTAATGCCAACTATCGAATTAATATCAAATGGAAGAATCTTCTAGACATAGAGTTATACCCAGGTGGTTAAATTTAATGAAAGTGTTTCACAAATTGGGGAATTAGACGGAACTTGGTTTAGGATCGTTTTAACAGAGAATAACTAATTAGTGTAATCAGTCAAAAGTGAGCCAAGTCAATGCCGCTATGTTTTTTGTCAGTGAGAAATGTTGCGAACTTTATAACCATTCAAAAATAAGACACGTTATTAAATGTAAGTGAAGCATCGTAGTTAGAAAGATATATCTCCAAGTGTCTGATTTGAATTACGTATATTTACTATATAAGTATGATCCTGTCGGCTAAAATTGTATTCATATAAATAAACGAGTTGAATAATATTTAACTCACGAGTGAAGAAATGTTGGGATTCTAAATGAATACTCATTAACTATACAAGTAAAGTGTACGAGGTGAAGGGGAGAAAAAGAGAAACTTATTTAAATCTTACAAACAACGAAAGAATAATAAAAGTGATAATTACATATATGGTGATTGCTTTAATAATATTTTTTAATACAGGCTTATCGCAATGCGGGAAACAAATCATCACCAATGGTCCAAGTGACAAAGATCGTGGCCGTTGCGGCCGTTGCGATTGCAGCTATGTTATCCTTCGCTCTGGTCTTTTCGGCATGGCTCAATTCTTCAAACGCTGTGTGTCAATACCAACAATCACCGGTTTGCAGTTTAATTTATTTATTATGATTAAATACCATACGTAGTATAAGTAATATGTACATTACTACCTAATAAATACATACACCTAAAAAGTATGTTAGGTAGTTACGTATGTATAAGATCTATCAAATCGTTTCTAATTTGTAGATTCACAAAAAAGGGTTGAAAACAAAAGTCAAAGACCTTTAATTAAATAGATGATTTTTTCTCATTTTTTGTTGTTTAAAAAGATTCAAAGTGAAAGGAGTTGAAATGTGAAGGAAATTTCATATGAGATCTTGACAGCCATAAAAAGCTAATTATCAGCTAGGTCAATCTTCAAAATGTTTATAAATATTATAACTTATAACAAATTTCGCCATTTTTAATTAAGGCTTAAGAAACATCACTTTTATCTCATCTCCCATCAATTGTATTAACAATGAGAACCAATTTTTAAATCGTAGGTTCGGACTCGTTATAAATCATTATTATTATTATTATTATTATTACTGTATTTAATAACTATAGTATTGTTATACTACATATTGTAAATGATTAACGAACAAGTCCAATGTATAAAACGACAATTACTTTAATGGTGTAATTAGCAAGTGTTTATATGAATTTGGAAAACTGCATTTTTAAGTTCAAAGAAATTGAATATTATTTAACCTAGCCCAATGAAAAATCCAAGTTCAGTTTTCAATCCACTTTCTCGTTTTTATAATGTGGGAATGAGATACTGTTAAATCTACTCCTCAGTACTGTACAATATCTATAATGATGGTCAGTATAAACATTTATTGCTTTTGGAGCCGACGATGCGTGAGGATGAAAAGTTATTTTTTTATTTATTTGGTTGAAGGCGGCCGAGCGGTTGAGTCACCCCGAGCATTTGCGCTTCGTCGGGTCAAGCGACTTGGAAGGGGCCGAAAGCGGAGCAGCAGGGAAGAAAACAAAAGAATCCTCCGAAGACGATTCTGGGCGTGAGAGTGGCGAAGACGGCGTCACAATGCTCAAACTCCCTCTTGAACTCAACTTACAAGAAGTAATATCAAATATATTTATTTTTCCTCAGCAAATTTCCATCCCAATCATCCACATTCATTGCATTATAATAATTTTTAACATTAATCGAGTGAGGGCTTAAACTGTATGAATCCAATTATACAACTTACAATAAGACTTAATGCTAATTGTAAAGTATGAACAAAGATTTAAATATTCAATTTTCTTACATTGATCTGATTGGTCTTTTAAATGTTTTCAATTTTCCTAATTACTCATCAACCTCATTATGGGTTGAGGAGTAAAGAGGGTAAATGGAGTTTATATGACTTGCAAGGTTCAATCTTTCTCAACCAATCTCATCTCCATGGTTCATACCACCCCTGTTTAGGTTAGTTTGTAGAGTGGAGGGCAATTGTTCGTATTTATTTCCCCCAACTCATGTTGAAGATGTTTGAAAGAAGTAGTTTTGTAAATGGCTGGGAATTGGCCTACATCTTTATCTCCGCTCTCACTGTGTGCATCAGAGAAGTGCATAAATGCATGAAGAAATGAAGATCCTTTCAAATCCTATTCCCAACGTTCTACAATCCCCACCTACCTCGTCTTGAGGATTATTGAAAGGAAAAGCTCCACTTTTACTAAATTTATATTTACCTGCGGTTGGACTCCAATTCCCACAACGACACACCTCATTACTCATCCCAGGAGTAGTCCAATTACCAATCCCAGCCCATTTCTCAATGTTGGGAAAACTCTCCCACGACCTTTTCGCATTTTTAAAAATAAACGAACCTCCATTGTCCCTCATGAAAACTGAACCTTTGATGACTTAATTTAAATGCATTTTTAATATCATACTCATTATTAGTTAAACTCCACACAATACAATATATGCTACTCTATGTACACTGGTAAATATGCAACTACTATGTACAGAACAATGCCATTTATTTGCATAGAAGTATGGTAGATTGAGCCTATTTGAAATAAATATATTTGGTATGATCCATAGCAAATGTTCGAGCGGAACCATCGGTCCCATATGAACTGCATCATCGAGAAGAAAAAGGCGGAAGAGATCGTGGACGAGCAAGCAAAGCCGCTGCCTCCACTCCTTGGACTCAACATGACCACTGACCCGCGTTATCTTCATTTCTCTGGAGAAAAAATGGCCATTTCCTGCGATTCTGGAAACGTTGCAATGCCTCCAATGATGCCGCCCTTCCCCATGGGCCATCCGCCCCCACACTCAAATTTCCCTATTCACGTCATTGGACCAATTCCGCTCGGACCTCATCCAGGAGAAATGCATCCAATGGGACATCCAATGGGACATCCAATGGGCCATCCGATGGGCCACCCCATGGGCAACCCCATGGGTCATCCAATGGGCCACCCGATGGGCCACCCGCCACCGCACCTCATCCCACTTCTCTTCCATCAGCATTCGGAAGGGGAAGAAGGGCCCATATTTGTTCCTCAACCTCCTCCGGTTCAGATGGTCGGGCAGTCAGGGGAAATTCGCGAACGAGCTTTACCTCATCCGATCCCCATCATGCCTCGGCAGACCGTTCAACATGGTGAGCTCTTCCACAATTTCTATTCTTCTCAAATTGAGAACACCCCCAAAAGATGTGATTAGATAGGGAAAAAATGAGATAATTAAGGTGGAAAAAATAGAAAACTGGGTCTCACTATATTCCCTTTTAACCATTTTCAATCGAGGAGATGATTGCCGCAATTAAACTCTGCTACTTTTCCCAACCTTATTTATTTCTTCATTTGCGATAAAAGGGGAAACGATCCCCTTCTCTGAACATGTGTCAAAAAAGTGTGCACTTTTACAATTCCCTCCGACCTTCATGCTCTTTTACACTATCAGGGATTTTAATGTTGAGAAATGGAGTTAATCTGTTTTTTCCGATTTATAGTGATCAGACCTCGTTCCGTTGACAATGCCCACAAGAGGATCAAGAGATGTGCGTGCGATTGTGCTTGCAAAAACCCATAATAATGAAAATCACGACTACTTGAAGGTGAAGATTCCTCAAGTTACTTAAAAAATCTTCGACATGTGAAAAAGGACAAATTAAGTGCTTGAACAACTTTCAACGTTTATTTCTTTTCTTTCAATTACCAAACCTATTAAATCCTAATTTAGTCATCTTTTTCTTCCGTCGCAATCTGATCACCTGAAATTAAAATAATTGAAAGTTGGAGACCTATAGTATTGACTTAACTATTAAAATTAATGCTTCTGTATTTGTCCGTCAACTGTTAAAATTAATTCAATTGTGGTGAATACCTTAAATGCTCTGAAGTTAATAAATGATAAACCTATGATACTATTTACCAATAGGTATTTTCTTTAAAGGAGTAAAATTTTTACTTATAAGTAAAAACTGTATTATTGCCTATATTGCCTATAGTGTGCATATCTAATATAAATACAAAAATTGTATAGTATGCTACCTTATAAATATGTATGCATTATGCATTACATAAAGGACCTTTAAACCTAGAATCATTGTAAGATTTATTTTTCCCATGATCCAATTTACCACCGTTTATTTAAACTTTTATTTTCTATTTCAACCCATCAATGTTCAGAAATGAATTTGTGTTACAATGCTATAATACCTATACAACGTATAATATAATTCAAAATATCAATGGGTATATTAAAACTCACAGTTAAATATGAGCATGATTATGGTGAAATGAAATGTTATTGATTTATGTGATACTTCTGATTTGTTAAAAGTCACAATTGGAAGACAATTAAAAAAAGAAGATGCGAAGGGATTTTAATTTCTTTATTTTGAGTAGAAATGAGATGCAGCATGAGAATATTTAAATATATCGTTGATTTGGCGAGCGGTGAGTTTACCCAATTTAAATAATTGCGAAATGTTTAATTGATTGGAGTTACTTTGATGGCGTAATTATAATACTTTCTTTTAGTGAGTAAAATATTTAGAATAATTAATGACATTTATCTATATAGTTTAATTTAGTTAGTTAAATGATAATGTTGTAAAAGTAAGTGCACCTTTTGATGCGCCCATGTACCTGCATACTCTTTTCAATACTATCAAATTCCTATTTTTTATTATAATTGATATTATTTAAATTTACTATGTATTTTTGTCGATTGATCACTACTTAAATATCATCAAGTGTTGCACAATACACTCAAAATTACTTAAAACACTATTTACATATATTACCTTAGTAGTTAAATATATTATGTATCGTTAATAAACTAAAATTAAAGTTCTTTTTATTCCAAACAAATACAATGGTTAAATACAAAATGCCTAGGATTGAAACTGTGTCGTAGTATACCATATACACAATTAAATACTTAATACCTACATATACATTATGTAACATAAGTATACATATGTATATGTATTAATAATGTCTTTATTACATGGTGTAAAGGTTTCAAAAGTGTGTTTCTAGATCGTTTAGTCTCATTTTAAAATTATAATTTTAAATATTAAAAAACTATTAATATATATTATATACATACATAATAAATATGAAATGTTCAATTTAAATAACATTAGTTGAATTTATGAATAAACTCGAACCTTATTTTTACTATGCAATTTTTTAAAAAAAATATTTATTTGCACATTGGATATCAAATCAAAGGTTCCTTTTTATGCAATTTTCCATATAAATACCATATAAATACCGCTAAAGTTTTCTCATTTAACTTGAGTTCATATATAAATGAAGAAGTCGTCGCCAATAATCAATAATTTTCTATGCCTAATTAACTTGTAGGTAAATACTAATATTTTTATATGAGTGTGTAGGTATGTATATGATATATACTATTAAAATGATATATTTACATAATTAGATTAGATATGAGTGTGTGATTGTGATTACTTGCATTGATTGTCATTGTCAGCAATCAAATGAAAAAAGATAAGATTTTTCCAACCGTTTAAATGCTGCGGATTTAAGGAACCAAATACGAGTGAAGGTTTTTATATATTTATTTATTCTTTATATATATTACAGTTTTATACCCTTTATATTATACTATACTTTATTCAATTTAGTTTGTTGGTAAAACTAATTAATTAGGCTAATATTCAAGTGTAATTTTTGATTTGATAGTTGAATTATCTTATAAATGTATAATAAGAAGCACCAAATCTCAAATCAGATATGGCTGAATATATTAAATTTATTTCAAACTACGATTGTGTGAAGTGTCAAAATAAATCAATCAAATAATTAATTAATATTAAGAACAAAGCTGCGTAAATTATAAAATGAATTACCAATAATACAAGGATTAAATTCCATTTCCTGAATCAGGTAATATATTTTGTATTACATGCAAGATGATTCTTTAAATACAGTTCATTAACCTCTGGGCTTGGATAATATTCTCAATGGATAATTGATTTTTAAAACATTATAGAACAGGACTTCAATGGCATGCATTATACAGCACAATTTATCTGCCTCGATTTCCGGGTTGGTGACGGACGTACAAAATTCAAAAGACAATGCAATTTGGTACAAGATCCAAGTAGAAATGAATGAGCTCTGGTGGAACATCGAAAGAAGATATAGCGATTTCGAAGCTTTACACAAAAAATTAGTGGACGCTCAAATTGGTTTGTAATTATTTTTTAAATAAACATTTTTAAATGAGAAGTTAATGTGGAAAAATACTTATTGTTAAATACTTTTTAATTTGATTGATTCTTTTGGCCATTTAGGTATTCCAAGAGATAGCTTATTCCTCCCACCGAAAAAACTCTTAGGAAACAAAGAACCCCAATTTGTGGAAAAACGACGAGAACAATTGCAAGTTTACCTTAATAATCTTCTCCAACTACTTGGGAAAAATCCACCTGAAGAGTTGGCCTCCTTTCTCAATTTATATGAATTCGAAATAATATTTATGCTGAGAAAATTGGCGCTGGAAATATTTGAAAAGGGGGATAAAACGATTGAGAGAAAAACATTTTTCACCTTGTCACCATATCAGGTCAAATTTACACCCACAATTTAAATAATATATATATTTCAAAATAATTTTGTATTGTTTATTATTTTCTGCCTTTTTTCTATTTCAAAGCTCAATTTTACAAATAATATACAAATAATTTCGTTATGTTTGTACTTATTAACTTTGTATTTAAATTCCAGATTAATGCAATCAATCTGAGGAAAAAAATTCCGATTCCTCCACTCGAGTCAATTGACAAACGCCATGATTTTGGGCACATTATTGATTTTATCAACCGGGTCAAGTATTTGGAAATCGTCGGGAGCAACATTCCCTTGGGCAAAAGTACAATTATCCCAAATCAATACCCAGTCGACTTAACTTCCTTCAAGTCCCTCACCCATCTTTCTTTGAAAATGATCAATGTGAGGATGGTTACTGAGATTGGCTCAGTCCGACGGTTCATCGAGAGGATTTCAATACAAAACTCTCATTTGGAGTCTACAAACGAATTGCTCCTTTGCGACAGCCTTTACAAAACCTTCGACGAGGCCGGGGAAGACCACGTTTGGCCACAAGTGAAGTCGTTGGATTTGAGCAACAACGTCGTCAAAGAGATTCAGCATGACATTGGGCGTCTCGTCCCAGTCCTGCGACACATCGACCTAAGTTTCAACCAGCTAACCAACGTCTTCAGTCTCACCTCATTGCCCTACCTTGAACATGTAAATATGGCAGGAAATGTAATTTCGCAACTTCCGGAGTTGAACCTTTTATTTGGGAATGTGAAGAACCTCGACTTGTCGCAAAATCAAATTAGGAGTTTAAGTTCATTTAGTAAACTCTACAGCTTGACGGGTTTGAACGTGAGTTGCAACTTGGTGAGTCTCGTGGAAGAAGTTTCGCATTTGGCCAATCTTCCATGTCTCGAAGTGCTCATTTTAACGGGGAATCCAGTGGCAGCAACGGTGGACTTTCGAGTAAGGGCCCTGGCCTTCTTTGCTGCCCGAGCGGCCGACATCTGTCTCGATAACGAAAAAGCGTCGCTACTCGAAATGGACCAAATCGCGATTCTTCAAGCTATTGATTTGGCAAAGAAATCTACTGATTCGTAATAATACAATTATCATTTTTGTTTAAATTAAAGTGTAAATATAATACTATAATTACTACACATTTCACGCTTTTCCTAGAAGTTAAAATAATTTAATAAATCTTTTTGTTGCTCTTATTCATATTAGATTTGATTGTTGAAAGTTTTGTAGTGAATTTTCTGATATTTTTAGATTAGTAAATATGTTTTACTTGCTTTGTATATTAATAAATTTTGAAAATGCGCTGATTCGATTGAAAATCTCCAATGCAATTGAAGATCGCTAGTTTTAAAACTTTTATAATTGTCTTTACAATTTTATAACTGAACATATGCAAGTGTATCAGATATTAAAGTACCTTAAATGTATGTTACGCATAATTTAGCATTGCATGATAAACTATCATATAAAATTATTTATTCGAATGTTACATATTAGATATTATTAATCAATATCTTGCATATAGATATAATTATTTACAATTTACAATTTTACTATTTAAAAAATTCCTTTATCGTGGAAAGCTGTAGAACTTTGAGTAATTCTCATTGTAAATTTTAATCCAATATGCAAAATAAATTAACAATTCTTAACATGTATCATTAACATTTCTTAAAATTCATATGTGATTTGATAAAATACATTCCATAATTACATATTTTTACATCTAAATAAGTATACAATATATCTTAAATACAATATTGTATTATAGCATGTATTCTCTTCTATGATTATGAAAATGGCCGGGTGTGGAAAAGTCGATGAGAGAGTCTTTAATTCAAATAGAGAGTTAGTCGAAGGGAGCTCTCTTAAATGTTTCTATGTACTTAATGTTAGAGACGAGCATAACTGCAAGAAGGGTTATAAAGTCTGTTTAGGACTAGGAGAGGAAACGAGTAAATGGAAGGGAAGGAGGAGCTTCTGGCTAATCAATATTTGTCATAAAAGATTCACATGGGAGGATTCCTCAAGGTAAAGGACCCACTCCCAGGCAAATGCATAATATCTTAATGTACTTAAACTTACTAGGGTTATAAATCTCTTTCGATCCATCCGACAAGATTGGTTTTATTCATAAAGTCTTGAGGTGTGTTGACTTAATAATTAGTATTCTCTGGGCTTCTTTTCCTTAAGTGTCTCTCTCCATTCAAGCCAAGATCCAGGGAAGTGTTGAATCTGAAGGAGTGCGAACTTAAAAGGGGGGAGACAAGGGGGAGATGCGGGAGTTTGGCGGAACAAAGCGCGTGGAGGAAAAACAACCCGGTGCTTTCATTCCCCATCTGTCCATCCATCCGAACGGAGTCTTAAGAAGGGTTTGGGGCGGGGGCGAGCTAAGACTCATTTACATACGCCGATTCGCGATAAATCACAATTTGAGACTACAGTTGAAGCAGTAAGAAAACAATTTTACTTTCTCCTTTCTCTA
The DNA here is from genome assembly GCA_034687125.1 of Neelides folsomi. NCBI lineage: Eukaryota > Metazoa > Arthropoda > Collembola > Neelipleona > Neelidae > Neelides > Neelides folsomi. The sequence goes on along the minus strand of JAQGBZ010000295.1, from coordinate 61,420 downwards.
TTCCACCAAGCACAGATTAGAACATCGTGGTTGCAACTTCCAAATTATATTAACTTTTTCACATTCTTAATTTATTCTGTTCAATAACAGTCTTGGATCATTCAAAACCATGCATGCAACATGAACTGTCAATTTCCATTATAGCTTATAACTAGGATAATAAGTTTTAATAAGACTAATAACTAATTACTAATGGGAATGTTGAAATAAGTAAAAAAAAAAGCATTCATTAAATTATGAATGTGAACTATAGTTAGTTAATATAGATGTTTATAAGTGTAATGATATAATCCAGAATTGAGGTCGGATCTCCAGACCTTTCTCCGACCTTCTTTTGAAATCATCCTCAGAAGAATTTAATTACATGGAGAGATCTCTGAAGCATTTGAGAGATCTCCAAGAGGAATTCTTGTATTTCGTTCTTCACACTCTCTGGGTCATCCATATTTTGAAGCTTCAATTCATTCCACAATGTTTATGAATTCGAGAATGAAGACTTGTGTTGTGAGAGGACCAAAAGGCATTTCTTCATTAACTGTAAGTGAGAGTATTCCAGAGGTAATAAAAGATAAAGAGGAAGACTCGAACATAAAAACTTTCCCCCTTCTTCCGAGACATGCAATGAAGAGATCCCGACAGGGTAGACACCTTTTTCAAAACACTCTTTTATTTATATTATTTTCCTCACTCAATTTTAAAAAAACTATAGTCTATTTGGTCAACTGAATTGATCAACAAGCGATGTAGATTATTAAGTTTTTGTTTTCTTTTGGTTTCGTAAAACATATCAGTTGATGGCTTGAAAAAAGATATTTTAAAAAAGATAAAGCTAAATTTGTAAAATCAAAGTTTTTTGCCCACCCTGTATTGGAAGCTTTCTTTTGTCCAATATATATATAATATTAAGTAAATAGTGGTAGATGTATAAGGCACCTTTGCGTTTCCAATGTCTCTCAAAAGGTTTGATAATATGCGAAAAGTGCGTCTTTGATAAGGCAATGGCTATTAAGAGCCTCATCGCATGCTACACAAAGGGAGTGGCACAGTCGTTATTAAAAATTTCATAATTGATGGTGATAGATTTCCAATCTCGAGTCAATAAATCGAATTTGTTCAAATTATAGTCAAATAACGAGGTTTCCTATGGCTCCTTATTCTCACCAATTGAATTATTCATGGTTTATATTTACTCATTTCCTCCATCATATTTCAACGAAATGATGAGAGAAATTTAAAAAATAAATCCATCAGAAAGAGGTCAAAGGATCATATAGACTAAATTCAAAATGTTGAACATTAACTATTTATTTAGCACTGTACCATAAAATTATTACTCATTTTATGATATTAATAAAAGCTTCTTTAACATTACGGATTCAGGAGTTGAAAAGAATTTGAAACATTATTAATAAAGAGTCAAATAGACATATAACTGAATAAGTTACTGAATAAACATATGAACTCAATTAGCTGGATAGTATAAGTTGTAAATGTGTAAATGGTACAATTTAAATTAAAATTTACGTATTAAAAATTATAAACCGTTCAAAGTTGAAAAGAATTGAAGCCAAGCATGTATTTTAGTAATATTATTAAGATATTCACATAGCATAATATGAAGATTCCGTTGCTCGTATATAGCAGAATTATAGTTTTGAATATTAGAGAAGTAGTTCAACATAGGTAGGAACATTTGGTTCTAATTAATTTTTAATGAACTGTTCTTGTAGACAAAAATTTTGCATCGTCCTTTTTAAATGTGTACTCAACTGTAAGTGGAAACACTTAAAGGTCGTGTTGTGAATATAAATTAATATTTCATTTTTACATTTAATGGTTCAAACAAACTATTGACCAGTTCGTTTCTATAACATGAAGAATGTTTACAAAGTTGCAAAAAATATCTTCCTATTAACTAAAAGTAAGTTTTCCAGTTTCTATTATTTTTTATGAAAAAACATTACCATTTTTATATTACTTTCTTTTTGTATAATTTTATATGCATACCTATTCTATACATACATAAATATTTTATACTCAAATATATGGTTAAGTATTATTATCCAGTTAAACATACAGACCTACATAATAACAAATTACAGTTAGTAACATACAAGGAGTTATATATGTACTGATAATAAGGATTTTATTTTTTTCAACCAACCACCATTAAGATTCAATAGTTATTTGTCGTAAAAGTTGTGGCAAAGTACATTAATTCCTTACATAAATTTGGGTTCCTAAAATAAAATATTAGATAAAACAAAATGTTCTATCAATATTTATCAACGCTTAAAATATTTAGATATTGAATTGAATATTTATGTTATAAAGTAAACAATTAATTTTCATTTACTGTTTCGATAGCACAACATAAAATAATTATGAATTATTATGTATTATTGTGGTTATTTAAAAACCAAATATTTGTTCCTAATTTTTCTTTTGAGATTCCATTTGATGCCATGTATTGATATTGATTTGTATAGCTATAAGTATTTGACCAAGGGAAGGAAAATATTAATGATATTTGTTTTTCGAACCATAAAACCTTCCTAAATCTCCGAGTGAGATGTAAATACAAAGATGGGTATGTTCAAGTACATATAGCACATATGTTCCTTATACGATTCCTCACATAATGAATTGAAGGGAAGAAGTGGGAATGATTGGAAAAGAAATGTCATTACAAGAAAGTTCTTCTCGAGTTGTTTAAATCCTTCAACCATCGGAATTGGCAATCCAATAAAGGGAGTCGATTGGTTGATGGCGACTCAACTCCTCTCATTCACATTTGACAATCATGTTACTGACCATTTGTAATTAAATCAAATGATCTCTCCTATTACATGGTTTTGGCATTTCCTTGTGGGTCTATTCGTCCTGGACGAATAGACGTCCGTCGTTTGTTTCTCCAATACCTCATCGTGTATTGATTGGAGAGTGGGGGGATAAAGGGGATTTTAGACGGCCTTTTCCCTTTCCCAAGAGCCTTTCTGCCCTCATTACCTTTAAAAGACGAGAAAGCTAGGAGTAGACCTTCACTGTCCATACAAATACTTTTACCATAATTTCATGATGCTCCACTGAATAAATTTCAAAAGAAATTTGTCTTTTTCCTTCAAACTTCAAAGTAAAATGTTTAAAACATTCGGATGGAAAGATAAAACGAGAAATAGACAGTGGATGATTTTTTCTAATCCACCATAACCCAGTTTGTACAATACATTTATCCACATCTATTTAAATGTACATAAATATAGTTATCGTATACTAATAGGTTACGCATTTGTGTTATAAAATTTAAAGTGTATTTTTTATCTTTCCTGTTTGGAAAAGGAAAAAAAAACATTTTCTTTGTCTAACAAAGGTTTCCATAAAATTTGAGTGTCATGAATGAATGAATTTGCAGTAGACATCCGAAGTTTTATGTAAATATTTTATTGACGCGTGTAAATAAAGTACCATCATATAGAAATATACTTTTGAAAATCTATAAAATGTAGGTATTTAATAACTTGTTCAATATATTCTATTTGCAATACATTAGGTATGTGTAATATGTAATGTACATATTTATAAAAAAGAAAGAAGTCTTGAAACAATCTTCTTTAAACTCTGCCAAATGCCAACAAAAGCATAGTATAAAATACTACATACATACATTTTAGATATCTCCTATCTATTAGCTTAGTAGGTATATAATATTTGATATAATGAAACTTTTCAACTAACCTATGTAAATATTGTCCGAGGGAATTTCACACTTTCAAACAAATGAAAAGATTCCTTTGAAAAGATTATATGAGCCCAAATCTTTAGAAAATATGCCATACATAATTTATATTAAAATACTCCAACGAACCATAGATCTGGTATGAACAATATCTAGTGATGAGAATGACAATTATTGTACTAAACACTTTTTATATTATTTGAATTTATTTAACCAATATGATTTTTTGGATTGATAGACGTGAAAGGAAAAAAAATCAAATACAAATTAACGGGATGAAAAATGACAATGGAAATATTCTGCATGAGAAAGAGAAAAATATTTTGAAGTGTTTTTTAAATCTTTGTTTCGTCAAACTATAAATATTATATTCAATGTATGTATTTACATAATAATACATATCCATATTACTCTATTATAACATTAGGTATACTCCTAAGCTTATGTATTAGCTTTTACCTACTCATGCATATGGTTAGTTTTCAAAGTTTGTTTATTCTTTATTCGAAGGAACTCGAGTTGAATATTGATTTATAATTTAAGATACTAAATAGAATTGAACGAAGAGAAAGTGATAAAAAAAGATAAAAACATGACATGTCATTTTGGCTATAACGGGAAAAGAAGAAACGAAATAGGTCGATGAGAGAGACACTTTATTTATTACATGTTAATATATTCAATGACTCATTTTGGTTATTCAATCTAACCCTCTAATGGCTATCTCTCATGGCATTGGGGGTTTGGGCAAAATATTATCAACTATTTGTAGACATACAGATGTTACATACCAAATATATGTACATTATATATATATATAGTTTGCATACACAATGATTCATATTAAGTAATAAGGATGTATTGTCAACTTATGATGATGAATATTACAATATTCATTTCATACGAGAGTACACAGTTACAAAATTACAATTTTTGGCATACTGGCACACATAAATTCTGTTTTCATGATACACCTTTGTATTTATTGGCATGAGGAATTTTTAATGTCGAGATCATTTGGGCCCTATCTTATCGCTATCATCCTGTTCCTGTTGAAATAAATGGTTTTAAACATTTCATACTTATGTCAGATTTTTAAAATGAGACATTATATAATTACAATTGAAACGCAAGTTGGTATATGTATATGATTTATTCATGAAATTAGCAATAGAATCAAAACTTATCGATGTACATATCTATACTTTTACTGTTCAAGGTATATTTGTTTCCATATTCAATTTGTCTCACTTTAAAATTTCGACCATTCTCCCATCAATTACAATTCTTTCATTGGCGATTCCGTGAAGCCAAAGTTGATATTGAAATTTATTAAAATTGAATTTAAATCTAACAAGGAACATTTCTCTCATTTGTATTGTATTAACTAACTAACATTAAAAGTTGTTAAACGCGCACAGTTTAATTTAACTATAAAATTCATTTTCTTTTTGCCAAAGCCAATGTGATTACATTTTATGGATAATTACTCATAGATAAATCCTAATAGGTTCATGTAGCACTTCCTTAATGGGCAATAAAATGAAAGCTTCCTCAATTTATTATTGATTTCTTATTAAAGATTCTTGGCGATCGCGTCTCCACATTTTTGAGAGATGGGAAGGTAAAATCTCATATTGACTCATATATAATTAAATGTATATCCATTTAAAATTTAAATTAAATTAAAATAAATGATTTTCAGCTTCCTAGGACACGTCGTTCCAGGAACATTTTTCTTTAGCTTTGCTATTTGGTGGCTCTACAACATATTTTACCGGTAAGTTGTTTTTCACTTTCTTACAAATTCAATTTCTCTTTAATGAAAGAGCAAAGAAAGTTTTTCCTAAATGGCTGGCCCACGAAACAACACGTGTGTATATGTATACATAAGTTAAAGTATATTCATAGTAACACAAAAGTTGTGGTTTCAATTATATAGCAAACCTACAATTAATCGACATGAGTCGAATACAATAGGAAAACATTGAGGTTCGAAAATCGATACGTGCACGCATCCAATCTTATTTTTCCCATAATCGAATATGTGTATGAGAAAGAAAGTCAATTTGATCCATGTATCAAATTATCCTAAAGTTTAGAGTTCATAGTTTTTTATCACTTTGCACAAATCGTGTGAGACGTTTATTTACCTATTATGGGTCATGTTGTTTAGAAAATAATGTTTAAAAGTGAAGGGATTCAGTAAAGAATCCCAGGTTGAGAATAAGCATACATACTCAGGTATATAACTATATTATATGCATGTATGCAATAATGATCAAACATCCTTAAAATGTTTTTTTAGTGAAGACGCTTATGCTATTTAACTATTACATACTTCATATTATTATAAATACATATATACTTACATATTTACTTAATGTGTATATTAGTTTAACATATTTATAGGGCCGACATTGTCAGTTATACGGAGAAATTTCCCCTATTATAACTCCTATTATTAATGTTATTTACTGAATAATATTTTCAGTATTTTTCAAAATCTATGATATATGTTGTTAGAATCACTTCCGAAATATTTATATGTTAAAAGTTTAAATGATATAAAAAGTCCCTAAATTCATATGTAATAGTTAACAGATAAATTTACATAATTAATGGGTGACTTTAATATAGATATTTATCTACAGGTATTTCTACGCCAAGCGATTTCGCCCGCAGAGTTACAGAAACACGAGCTGTTTCACTTCACCTCCGAGAAGTTTCCCAATGGAGAGCATTGTAAAAATTGGAGCAGTTTGCTTCGGAATTCTTGGTTCGTTCAATTTGTTTGTAGACCAATTAGCCCTTAAATCTCCTTCACACCTTGATTCTAATCACGTGCACTGATCAAACATGGGATTGTTATGAGTCGACATGTTGTACAGTTGATACGTTGAGGGCTTTAGGGTTCTATTTACATGAAAACAAAATTGTAAGCTGCTTCCATTCCGCCTCGATGGGAAAAAGGCTCAGACAACTTTTCCACATCTGGGGCCTTATAGAATATTTAAAATGCAGGGCTATATGGTCCTATATGCTTCTATTGTAATATTTATGTACTGATAGGGATACAATATTCATATATATTTGCAATTATCCGCCCATACTTAGGTATGCACTCCTGGGCAAGTGAAGACGTTTTTGAGTGAATTCGTCCATTCAGATTAAACTGGAGAATATGTAGAATGAAGTGAAAGACCAAGGATATGATTTTTTGTTCTTAATGCTGATATTATAATTATAACTCTATATACAGGTAGGTACACATACTATGTTGTTTTACATATCGATCTGAATAGGTTTTAATCAAAGTTTTAATTACTTTTTCAATTTTAACCCAATTCAAGAATTTAAAGTAAACCATAAAATGATGAAACGGGAAGGAAATCAGGAAGTGTATCCTATATAGGTCGACTGTATCTACAATGTTCATGAATTTATAAGTTAGAAAATGTTCACCAAAACTAAAACCAAATGTATAATTCATGGCTCTTTTCAAATAATTACTTGAATATTGTACTTTGTATTCATTATTTATGTATGTGTACTTATGTTATAATAAGTTATAATATTTATATATAATGTATATATATATTATTATGCATATTGTGAACTTATTTTTGTCCATATTTTGATGAATTTAGGAGAATTTGTCACTGGTTTCGAGAACGGACATTTTACCCACTATGGAAATGTGAGTTTGCCAACAAATTCCCATTTGATTCGCTTTCACTCTCACTTTAGGCTCAACACATGACGATGTTTTTTTTCTTCGGACTTAACGGGATCGTCGATCTCCTTCAGTACAAGAACTGGGAACTTCCTCGGCGACTCGATTACATTACTGCGACTCTCGGGTTCATCGTCGAGGGATTCCTCTTTTTCAATCACCTTCATGGAAGGTCTCACATGGACATTCAGGTAGTTTTCATAAAATAATAATTCCCATTAAATATGAGGGACCTTTTAACATTTGGGGAGTCAATCTACATAATTGAGAAGCTTATTAAAAATTCATTTGACAGGAGATTATGAAATATCCATATTGTGGATATTAAATGTCACATTAAATCATATTACTATTTGGTATTAGTTTGTTGACCCAGATGAAAGAAAGTCTCTATGTAATATATTTATAAAAACGTGTATTCCTGTAACGTGATATCAAATCAAGATTGGTATTTAAATTAGATTTAAATTGAGTATTTGAATATGATTGATATTTAAAACTAATTGCCAATAGGTTCACATGTTTCTGTTTTACATCATTGTGGCGTGTGCGTGTTCAACGGTCCTGGAGATGTCCAACCCCAAAAACGTCTCAGCAGCCCTAATGAGATCCTTCTTCACGATGTTCCAAGGAACGTGGTTCTATCAGATTGGATTCTTCTTGTATCCTCCCATTGGAGACAAATGGGATCAAATGGATCATGCACAAGTAAGAAAAACAACGAGTTCAATCCTATGTACTTATGTATGAGGAATTCCAAATTAAACATCGGTTCTGTAGATGATGACGGTCACTCTCGTGTTCACTTGGCACATGGCGGCTCTCTTGATGATGATGATGGGCTTCGGGATCCTCATCTGGCTCCGTGTGGAAAAGATGCAAGGACCAGGGCCGCTGTACCAAATGCTCGAAACGGCCGACGATCCCCTCACCAAGATCCTCAACGGTGGGACCACCAATGGCCACGTCAAGGGCAAAAGTCTCCATCAAATCATCGACTCGGAGAGCGAGGAAGTATGAAGAGCTTCAAAAACAATTTTCTATTCTTTTTAATCTTTTTAATATCAAAAATGTGTAAATTACAAGTACAATTTATTCATTTTAAAATTTAAGTAGGACTTGTGTACAAGTGAACACGGAAAAATAAAAAAATTGAAAATTTTTAAATGGCACGAGCATTTAAATATCACAGGTGAGAGGTCCGTAATGAGAAAATGGATCGATTAAGGCTTGACAGACAACGCACTGACTTCCCGAGCAATCCCACAAAGATTCGATCCAATGGCTATGTAGAGATATCCATTGTCTCCGAATGAATTTCCCCACGAGTTCCTCACTATGTAATGAGGGGTATCCGTAGTTTTGTCATATCCGACAATCTAAAACATTAATATATATATATATATATATATATATACATAAGACCTTACATAAGTATTGACTTCATATCATTCCTATGCATGGAATTTCTTTTGAATGGAATTTACCTGTATGGCGTGATTGTTGTTTGACTCGCAATTGAATTTGATGACTCCTCCAACGTAATACTGCCAATTGGTGGCATCCACTGCAGCAACCACGGGACCATGACGGGCCAAGAGATTCAAAATGCTGTTTTCCGATCCCTCAAAACTGAAAATTAAACCATTACAATTTGTAATTTAATATTACTTCAACGGCTGTCTTCAATAATGCATTATATTAATTTTAATAGAATAATTGAGCATAAACATAATAATAAATAATATTAATTATTTGTACTTGTTGCAAGTATGATTTGAGTTGATCGTAATTCCCATACTTGAACTTTTCACACCGCAAGTTCCGTCTTTGAGCGTGAGGGGATAATCATTTTCCGTCACAATTTTATTTTCGGAAATCCATTGGAGCGCACTGCAGGTATCTCCTCCTTTACACCCCATATTCCCATTTGTAGCACAATTCACGACCTGTGGAGAATTGAAAGACTTACTTGTTAGTTTTAGCGGTTATAATTATTTGATTCCTCACTTGTTGAACACTGAGCGGAGTGATCGCTCCCGACCTCAGTGCGTGCATGCTCTCGACAGTCTCCACAGTGGAAAATGCCCAACAAGCTCCGCAATCCTTTTGATGTTTCACTGAGCTGATGATGCCTTTGGTTCTCCAATCCATTCGATCGGGAATCGTCGTGGATCGTTTCTTCCTCCCAATCGTGTATTCAAATTTCTTGTAATGATTCACAATGTGACTCTTCCTTTGAGAATCCCGACTCAGAATTCGGGTGAGCAAGTTTTTGTCCAAGTACTTGTCTTGAAATTCCTCCGGGCTCAAATCCGAGAACTCGGTGAGTCCCCAAGATGCGCTGCCTTCACTTTTGGGCAATCCCTCGTGCCACTTGAGCGAGTGTGAGGAAGAAAAGCTGCTCAGTTTGAGTAAATGACTATCATTGCTATTCAGCTCCGAGATTCGACTTAAGGATTTCTGGAATAATTAAAATAATAATTCCACTTAAATTCCACTCTTTTATGACTTTTACTAATATTACGCATCAACAACATATATATATATATATAATACTTGTAAAAAGATATGCCGTATTTGGTCGAAAGATACCCCGGTCCCAAAAGATGCCCCGGTGTATATTATATATAAACTTTATATAATATTTTATACACCGGGGCATATAAAACTGGTTAATTTCCAATTAAAATGTCACAAAGAGCCTATAATAATAGTTCTTCCTAACTCTATAATGGTAAATTTAAGTCAAAAGTTATCAAATATGCAGAAACTCATAGTTAACCTATACTTATTTTAACCGACTTATTTAAAGATGCCCGGGGTATCTTTCGGCCAAATACTGTATGTATATTTGAAGAATATTTACCTCAAAATGCGGAAGTCTATTTGTAATCTCATCTTGACTGTAAGATTTGTTGAATGCTAAAGCATAGTCTTTGAAGGAAGTTTCAAGAGTCGATTTGTTTCCTTTAAGCTTAATGGGAATTCCAAAGAAGCAAAGGCAGCAGATGACAACCCACACAAGTATTCCTTTCCAGTTAGACCGATCCATTTAAATCCTGCAAATTTAAATACTTTAATTTAAATACTTTAATTTAAATACTTTAATTTAAATACTTTGATTTAAATACTTTGATTTAGATTAATTCGCGTTTTATAGAGTATTAAAATTAGTTTTATTCAATTACCTAATGTATAAAGACTCGAATCACGTAAAAGCTGAAGTGGACTAACTAGTTGGGCAAACACTTAACAAACTAAAAATGTAAAATTAATGAAGGTCGAGTATTGAAGTCACGTCTTGAAAGTCAGTTGGAAAATGACCCAACGTCGAGGGGATGGAAAGGACCAAGAGAGACAAGATGTAAATGAAGAGATCATGAATGGTCGGCAACTAACAACGCATGCCAATCCTCTCTTTTTTTATAATTTTGAATATTCAATTTGGCAAATTGAATTTGCTCATTCAAAGAATTGAAAGTGGAAGAAGAAAGGATGAGGCCAAGTTAAGTTCCTTCCATCATCCTACAACCAGCGATGATTTGAATCAAAAAGGCGCGAGGGATTGAGGGGCATGGAAATGAATTTGCTTGGTTTGAGGAGTCCTCTAGTGACAGAAGTGGAATTGAGATCCAGAGTGGTCCGACTCGTCCCTTCACACAGACACGGCTCCAGTCGACCCAACGTCGTTTCCCCGTCATAATGGCTGAAAAACTCCAGATTTCGAAAAAGAGAAAGGTAAGGTCACCCTGCGACCCTTGACCCGTCCTCCAACATATGGAATTTAAATGGGAAGGAGTTATTTGGGTGAATTGACGGAAGGGTTTGAGGCCGCATGTTGTGGTCAGGATGGAGATTCCCGGCTTCCTTGTCATATTAAATTTATTAATATTATTGACCTTATTAAAATATTTGGATTCCAGTTCGTGAGGGAGGGATTGTTCCGCGCTGAGCTGAATGAGTTCCTCATGAGGGAACTCGCCGAAGATGGCTACTCAGGTCTTGAGATCCGTGTGGCTCCGAACCGCACAGAGATCATCATCATGGCCACGAGGACCCAAAATGTTCTCGGAGAGAAGGGAAGGAGAATTCGCGAATTGACTTCTGTGGTGACCAAGAGGTTTGGATTCGCTCCTGGTTCCATTGAGCTCTACGCTGAGAAGGTAGGCGTCCGAGGGCTTTGCGCCATCGCTCAAGCCGAATCACTCCGATACAAGCTTGTTGGAGGACTTGCCGTCAGACGGGCGTGCTATGGTATTTAATGTCCATTTAAACTACCCATTTACTTTTATTCACTCGCCAATCAATTGTTTCAATTTCCCTAGGTGTTCTTCGGTTCATCATGGAGTCTGGAGCAAGAGGCTGCGAGGTCGTCGTGTCCGGAAAGCTTAGAGGGCAGAGGGCAAAGTCGATGAAGTTCGTTGACGGTCTCATGATCCACAGTGGTGACCCCACAAATCACTATGTTGATGCCGCCACCCGTCACGTCCTTCTTAGGTAAATATTAAATTTCGAAATTCATTAATCCTTATTTCTTTTCAATTCAATCTTTTTCAAAATTGTTTATTGAGCTAATCATTTACCAAATCAAATCATATTATTTCAGACAAGGAGTGTTAGGTATCAAAGTGAAGATTATGCTTCCTTGGGATCCTAATGGTAAATCTGGGCCGAAGAAGCCGCTCCCGGATCACGTTACAATTGTCGAGCCTAAGGACGATTACATCAATTTCATGAAGGAGAGGGAAGCAGCCCAAGCTGCGGCCAACGCTGCTGGACCACAAAAAATTGAAGTTCCAGGGGCGGTCTAAGTTTACACTCCGTTGAAATTTATGAAATGAATAAAAATCCGTTCTTGGAATTTTGAAATAACATTATGATACAAACAATTTTATTTCCATTTGTTCATGAGAATGCAGGATTCGTTTGGTTGATTTAAGATCCAGCATTTGGGGGAGGAATTGGGGGAGCAAGGCGAGAGATGAAGGAGATGACACTCAGAATGGTCGAGCCAAAGAAGGATGGGCATCGGGGATGATTTGCGGCTTTTTCCATCACGATCCGAATTTCGTAGAACATCATCCGCGTGTACCCATTCCGTCTGGATGAATAGCGAAGAGTCAGGAATCGGTAGTAGACGAAAGGAGTGAGGAATGAGGCCTTCCCACTGAAACAAAATGAATCAAAGTTAACAAACTGGAGAATCTATCAGGAAGTTAGTTGTGGTTGCAAATTAGTAAATTGGATTATTACATGAATGTGTACAAGACAGTGAATATCATGGTAAAAATTTCAGCTCCGGCAATCATTCTAAGAAGAGTGATGGTTTGATATTCAATGATTGAAATGAAAATTCGAGCGATCCAAACAGAGTTTCGTCCAACAGCCTGCAAATATATATTTAAATGGTATATTAATTATCGTATTCTTTTTAAAAGGGCTTCAATATTCCATGGGATTTTTAAATTGTCTTAAATTAATTTTTAAATTTTAAATCAACTTACGTCAAGTAAAACCAATGAGAAGCTAAAGAAGTGAAGAATTGCATAGAGAAAGATGGGCATGATGGCCACTGAAATGATTAAAAATGGATTTTTAGATCGATACCTAACAATTATGAAATCAATAAAAAATTATCTTACGTGTAATGGGGGAACAGTAAAGGAAAATTAGTGAGAAAAAAAGATAATGGCACGAGTCTTCAGTGAGGAGTTGGTTCAAAAAAACACGGTTGAAGGAAATGACTGGGAGTCGCTGATGAAGGCGAAGTGCTGAAGTTGCTGCATTTGCAATCAATGCCTTGTAGTAAAAGTTGACTGGAGATCTAATTCAATATAAAATAATATATTAGTAGTAATATAAATTTATTATTTAAAATAATATAAATCGTATAAAAAATTTTTTACATTACTTTACATTATTTATATTTTAGCAGATTCAAAATTAAACTTGATCTCATTCACTTGTTATAACGTCAAATATTACAATTAAACTTAAAGTTTTTTATATAAATTTGACATTTTCTTAATGTTAGTAATTGTAATTGTAATTATAACCATGTATTTACTGCATTGAGACATTATGGACTTAAGTAGTATTTAAATATGTATGGAATTGTTACCCGATAACAGGAAGGAGGTACAAGATCCCAAATATAATGGTTGCCAATCGAGTAAGCCAGAGGGTCGTGTCAATCGGTCGCAGTTTAATCACATTGATAGCGTTTCCCCATTGGACAGGAAGGTGACCCGACGCTGGTCCAGTAGGTTCAGCCCCATCGGTTGGAGGTCTCTCCGCCATCGTGACCTGAAGGAGAGTAATTCACTTAATTAGCCCAAATTCCGCCCATCCACTCATCAATCAATAAAGGGGAAATTGAGGCATATTGAAATAAAGTAAATTGTTGCTTCTCCAATAACCTTCTTTGGATCCAACTACGCTTATAAAATATTACGTTGGAGTTCAAAAGTCAATAGAAATGAATAATTAAGTAGGGGTTGAAGAATTGGGCTACGGGAACTTAAACAAACAATCGATCAATTGGTTATAAAATTGGATTGGAATCCATTAAGTGAAAAGGTAATTAAAAACAACAATTACACATCCATTGTTGTCCAACCACTCATTGTCCAAAATGGAATGACGAAAGTGAATAACACGTTTGACAAGACATGACTCATGAAACCCTTTTCTACTAAAATTGTAAAATTTCCTACATTGGGAGAATTAAATAAAATACCTTCGTCCCAACTCGCCAAAATGGTTATTCGGATGATGTTGAATGATCTCGGTTGTTGGTGAAATGATAAATGACTTGAATAAACTAAATGTGCTTCACCCCCAATTCCTTTAACACTTTAACAATTTTAACTTTTAGAACGATTTTAAGGTTCGCTTTCTCCTTCACGAACGACGGTTTCTCTATTAGATATTTCCGCTGGTCTTTGCCAACGTTAATAGGCCATCCACCGAGGGCACCACGATTCAACAACATTACACACATATATATAATACATATATATATGAATAAGTGCAAGTACTCTATGATCTATGCACACATATAAGTACTTCACATACAAATATTAAATATAGCTATGCAATGTGTTATGTAACTTCTTTCTATTAGGAAATTACACAAATGACTATTACTCTTATGACTACTAATTATTAACTAACTTATAATTATAATGAAAATAATTTAATAATAATTTTTTATATATAAATATTTATCCCTACCTAAGTGCTTGAAATTAACGTTAAAGTCAAATAGATTAAATTAGTCTAATTGAGAGAAAAAAAAGTATACAGAACCTAAATGTTGAAATTTTCCAAATAGTTGGGGTATTATGAGAAATAGAAATAAGTGGGAGATTGACAAGTCATAGGAGTCATATGACCATTTATTTTTCTCGTCGTTTCTTATAAATTGATTCTGATTCCTGATTCTGCTAAATTTGGAGATTTCGCAGGTGGTCCAAATTTGGAAATTGGGTTATAAAATTAATTGAGGGTGTCAGAATGGGGAAGAAGGAAAAGAAAGAGAAAAGACAAGCGAAAGTGAATGAAAAAGCTGCAGCGGCTGCGGCCGCATCTGGTGGTCCTGGAACCACTGGCCAAGAACAACTCCCTCCATCGCCCTTTGACTCTTTCGCACCGTCTTTACTCCAAAAGTTAAAGTTGGTAGAAATCGAGCTAAACATTGGAGGACAAAGTTCGTCGGATCAAGCGACTCTTGTACGGAAATTAGATCTAACATATACGCACTTAAAATTCATTATTAATTATAAAAATTTCTCACTTTATGCTTCAATGATGCAATAGGACACGGTGACTGCATCAAAGACGCCTATAGCAGATATTATTATTCAATCTCCCATTGAAAGCAGTGAAAAAATTAAATTAGAAAAGGTTCACACACAATTTTTTTTATTTAACATTTTTGTAAGTTGAAATATGTTACCTTAAGTATTGTATATTTACAATTTGTAAGTAGATATACTTAAGCACTATAATAATAATTCATAATATATGTATATTACTAATTGATAATTTTATCAAGGTGGTGACTAAACCTCCAATTGAAGCTGATCAAAAGGGGAAAGGGAAACAGAAGACTTCAAGAAAAGAAGTACATTTTATCAATTCTTAAAAGTCATCAGATATTATAAAAATGAATGTACTAGCTTAGTATGATTTTTTTTAATTAAAACGTAATTATATTTTCTTGTAGAAAAATGAACAATCGACATCTTCACCAGCCAAGCCGAAATCTGGCAAAGAAGTTGAAAGCAAAGATGTTAAAGGGAAGTCCATTCCTGGTCCAGTTGATTCCAAAATGAGAAGATTGAAGACCAGAGGCGATTCGAAAGTTCATTCGCTCTTTGATCATCTTCCCAAAGTTCACGACGCAAGGGATTTGCTCAAAGAGATCAATTTTGAAATTCTTCCTTGTTTTGCCAAGTTGGGATACTTGTATTCGAGCGGGGCCATTCACGGATCAAATAAAAGGTGCAAGGCTCTTTTCGCCGCCATAAGGATCTACATCAGCGAGTATGAGACTTCATCGGAGAAAAACTTCAAATACGAGTTCTCAAACGACTTGAACCCCAATTTGGACTTTTTGAGAAAATGCCGGCCCTTTGCGGTCGCCATGGACAATTCACTTGAGTATTTCCGAGGAGCCATCCGAGACCTCGATGTGGAATCCAGCGAAGAAGAGATGAAGATGGCTTTGCTTGGAGCTCTCAAGCATTTCGAAGACGAAAGGATTGATAAAGCCAAACACGCCATTATTCTAAAGGGCAGAGCCATGATTGAGGAAGGAGACACGATCCTCATATTTGGAACGAACGAGATCGTGAGGGACATCATCCTCTCATCTCTTCCATTATTCAACACACCCGATCCGAAGAAGAGGAAAAGATTCTCATTGATCATTGTGGACAGCAGAGCAATTAATAATAAATGCACTTCCCTTGGTCTCCAACTTCTCAAAAATAAACGATTCGGTAATTGACAAATTCTGGACCTCATTCCTTCCTCATACAATATTAATATGCTTATAAATATTTAATATATATTTCTAATATTATTTAATATATCTTAGAAGAAATAATCTCTTATTGGATTTTTAGGTGGAAATCTAGAGACTTTGGGAATGAACGTTCGCTATGTGGGTCTTTCCGGGTTGAGCAATTACATGACTTCTGTGACGAAGGTTCTGCTTGGAGCTCATGCACTCTTGAGCAATGGCGGGGTCATGGCCCATTCAGGAACTTCGCAAATTGCCCTCCTCGCCGCTTCCCACAACATCCCCTTCCTTGTTTGCTGCGAAACGTACAAATTTTGCGACAAGTCTCCCACAGATTCCTTTTTCCTCAATGAGCTTGGCCCGGATATTGAATTTCTAGAGAAATATGCAGGGATTAGGAATAATCACGAGATGGGCCATTATTGCTCTGCACCCTCCCTCGTTTACGATGTGACCCCTCCGCAGTTTATCACAGCTGTCATCACGGATGTGGATGTTCTCCCATGTTCAAGTGTCCCTGTCGTTTTGAGAGTTCAAGAAACTCGAACAATTAAAATTAATTTAGACGAAGCTGAATTAACCCAATTGCTAGACTTGTAACCTTCAATTTCATATCTAATTTTGAATGTGAAAACTTCCGAGATAGATTTTAAACTAAAGTATCATTAACTATGTAAATAGTTAACTAATTAGGCATAAAACAAAGTTCCAAAACAAATTATCAAATGTTTCAAAATATGAGGAATGAACGTGAGAAAGAATAAAATGATTTATAAAGACCAAACTATTTGCATTCCTTTCTTTCCTCACGGATAATTTATCTCCACATGCATACCTAATTAAATTACATTTGCATCTAAGATAAGAAGCGACTATTTGCTGCTACTGGGAGTGATGTGATTTTTATTTTCTGAGCGGAGTCTCCACTGGAGACGTGGAGAGGAGTGACCGAGTGACTTCTGGATCTTTTCAAGGACATTGGTCACTCCGGAGTAATGCCGACCAATGCATTGGGTTTATGCAATTTTATTCTAGCTCAATACTTATTCCATAAATCCTTAATCTTATATATATGCTTCTTATTCATTTCAGTGGAGAAGTCTGGATAGTCGAATAGTTTGCCTTCTTTCGCCTTCGAGTGTGCAGGGAGGAACTCAAAGCCACTAAGAATATGTCTTCGTCTCTTGATCAACTCAAGACCTTCACGACCGTCGTCGCTGACACCGGCGACTTCGAATGTAATTATCCCTTCCATATATTCACAATCAATTAATATATGAGAAAGCCGGCTGGGGTTAAGCAGACGGGTTTCATCTAATACAGGTGTGCATCATCCACCTGTCTTCCAAACTTTTAATATGGGATTTCCTATGTTGGGGGAAGATTCTCATGGGATGTCAGGAAATAGTCACGCTAATTTTTGCTAATTATCTTTTACACCGGTGCTACTTCGCCAATCCACGATCAATATGAACAGACCAAAAGAATACCAACACATCTCTATAGATCCTTCATTCACCATTTATTAGATAGTTTGAAATATGAACGGAAAATATGTATATGTCTTATTATTAATAATATAGTAATTTGTAATCTTTAATCTATATTAATATTTATTTTAGCGATCAAAGCATATGGACCAACTGATGCTACAACGAATCCGTCGCTCATCCTGGCGGCTTCAATCATGCCACAATACAAACATTTAATTGACGATGCCATCGAGCATGGAAGAACCTGCGGAGCGTAATAAACCAACAAATCCCTTTGGTTTTATTCTCCTCTTTTTTCCTCTTAATTTCAGGTCAAATATTGATGAAATGGTTCAAGCAGCATCGGACATACTTTTCGTTCGCTTTGGGTGTCAGATCCTTAAAATCATTCCAGGACGCGTGTCGACTGAAGTGGACGCCCGGCTGTCGTTCGACAAAGAAGGGTCAATTGCCAAGGCCAAGAAATTCATCGCTCTCTACGAAGCACACGGAATTCCACGGTCAAGAATTCTCATCAAATTGGCCTCGACTTGGGAAGGAATCGAAGCTGCAAAGTATTTGATTTAACTCACATTATTTAAACCAATAATTTACTACTATTGGAATTAAAAAGGAGATTTAATTCTACATTAATCATTTCAGATATTTGGAAAAAGAAGAAAAGATCCATTGCAATTTGACTCTTTTGTTCTCTTTCGCTCAAGCCGTGGCTTGTGCTGAAGCCGGAGTGACTCTCATTTCTCCATTTGTTGGTCGCATTTTGGATTGGCACGTGGCGAATACAGGCAAAAATGATTTTGAACCATTGGAAGACCCGGGGGTCATCAGCGTCACGCAGATCTACAATTACTACAAGAAATTTGGATACAAGACTGTCGTGATGGGTGCTTCTTTCAGAAATACCGGTACTTTTAATATTTGCAATTTGCGAAATTTTATCTTTAATACAATTACCTACCTAACTCTATTACTGGATGTAATGCAATAAGATAAGAATCCCATTTTTGTCCATCTTAAATTCATACATATAAACTTTGTATTATTTAATGCTTTTATGGCTTGTGGTTATCCATAATGATTTTACGGTTAATTCCAGGTGAGGTGAAAGCTCTTGCTGGTTGCGATCTTCTCACCATCTCACCTGGGCTTCTTCAAGAATTGGCATCATCCGACGAACCCGTCCCACAACATCTCACTGAAGCATCTGGTACTACAACTTGATATATTTTATTATTTCTATTAACTTATCTTGGATATGAACTTTTGTTGTAAATCCTTTTCTTTCTCTAGCCAAGAACACGAATATGAATAAAATTGAGATGAACGAGAAAATGTTCCGATGGATGATGAATGAAGATCAAATGGCCACCGACAAGTTGTCTGATGGGATCCGGAAGTTTGCGGCCGATTCTGTGAAATTGGAAAATTTGCTCAGGGACCGATTTGAAGGGAAATAATAAACCCTTGGTCTGAAGGATTTGGATGGTCACAAATATGAATTCATTTGAATAAAAAAGAATCAATTAGAATATCCATTCCACACATCTTTTATTTGAAAGCCGTTAATTCATTCGAGTCACATAAAGCGTTTCATTAGGTTCAATCCGTATTTAAAGTTTTATTTAGATAAAGGTACATTATCTAAAGGTACATCTACTCCAGTCGAGGCGGGTATTTCGTACACGAGTACAAACATATCATGCACTTTGTATATATATATCATAATAAGGTAGTGGTCATGTTCCCTTTGCACAAATATTAGTTTTTAGCATCTGTATCATAATATTTATTATTCATAAACAATAACATTATTTTTGACATTATTTTCAAGCACCAAGTAAACACAGATCTTTTTAACTTTTTTAAAATTGCCGTTATATAATAAACATAGAGTAAGGTATACATACATTTGTTGTCTACTATTTGTAATTAATAGTGATCTAACCAATTAATAAATAATTATATATATATATATATATATAATACCACAATATAACATTTATTTAATGACATGTACGATAAATTAATTATTACAATCATACTTATTATATGTACTTAATGTTAGTATATGTTGTGTACTCTATGTATTATTTACAAACACATTTTTAATAACAACATATTGTAGGTAAGAATATTTGAAATGAAAAAGGTTCAGTGTACTATATAGGAGAATGTATTAACTAGAGATACTAATAAATATAATATGTATACCTACCTATATATATTTAAATGATGAATAGTGAATAGACATTCAGAAAGATAAAATACCCATTTAATCTTCTACTTATTTGAAAAGATCTTTTCCTACACATTTCCTATCTATTACTTACAAATCTATATTATATACTGGCCCTGAGAAAATATATTTCACTAATAGGTATAATAATATGAATACCGAAGAAATAAGTAATTGACAACATTGAATTTTATGTACTAATTCATACTAATCATAAATACAGAAGTAGTTATTGATTAATTGCTGATACACAAACTCATTTCCGCATTTAATCTTTTACATTATTTTTAACTTTTGTTATTTTTATTACATTTGTCGATAGAAATGATTCATATTCATTTGTAGGATTTTAAAATTTCTAAACAATATTGTTTCTAAATTGCATCTAAATAATCATATCTTACATAGGTCACTTCATACAAGTACATGACTATTGTGCTCATTTAAGTTTACCCAAACCTAACATACAACACCGTGTATAAGTTCTAATAATTCTGTATTTTAAATGTGTTTAATAATGGAATAGTTGATCATCACATTGGTATAGCTAATTAAATAATAATTGTTGAAGTTGTTTGGAAATACAAATGGGTTATTCTAAAGTCAATAAGGTAAATTAATAAAGTAAGCGTGAAAATGTTACCGACACTCATCAAGTTATAATACTTTGGCCTTTTCTCTTCTCTACATTTATCTCTACCTTGATGTTCTATTGGTATGTATTAATTATATTAAATAATATTTATAAATATAATACGACTACAGAGTATGTAGTTGTATATGTAACCCATATATAGCAAATTTCCTTGATAGGAAATATCGATTGGCCTTCAAATGCAAAAGTTACCTTTTCAGTAAGTTTGTTCTACACTTACGGTTCTTTAAAAAACGCGTTCTTACATAACATGTATTAATAAATATTAAAGAATACGTGGACGTGTACAGCTCGAGTTTAGTTGGCTCTCTGTTCACTGACGATATTTTCTCTTTTTGGCACAAGTTGGAGAATGGTTTCTTCATCAAAGCTTCGAGTCTTCCTTTTCCTATATGAATCAATGAGAAAAAGGTTAAACAAAGGGAAATCTCATTTGAGGAGAAGCCATGAAAGAGGAAATTGGAAAGTGAAATTTACAAAGCTGAAGCTTCGATTGAATGACGGCGTGTTTTCCTCTTCGATCGTCTCCATTGTATCGTCCGTGGAAATGGCAATTGATTCTGTTTTGACAGTCGAGGGCCCTTCAGCCAACCGACGATTCTCCTCCTGTGCAAAAAGAAATAAATGCAAACCTCACAAATACTTTGATACAAATCTGGTAGACTGTACAGTATACCAATATACAATTCATTACATAGAGACAAATACTTAATGTCGCCTTCATATTTTTGAAATTCTACAGTATAATTAGGTTGTAAGTTATGTTTAGGAAAAAAATATGAATTTTGCTCATTTACCTTAATCACAGTCATCCAATGGCGGTGGTTATCTTGAAGATGTTTTGTCTGAAGACAGACCACCCTCCGCTTCATCACTTTCTTTTTGACGAAGACAATAGGAACATTGTCGTCGGATGTGAGTGATTCCGGTTCAAAGTCAGTTTCTTGGGACTGGGAATAGGAAACTTCTTCTGTTTCCGTTGTGGTCTCCTCTTCCTCGTCCTCGTCTTCCTCCTCCTCTTCGTCATCGTAGTAACCAGGGAGAAGCCCAGCCTCGGCACAAGCCTTGCACAACGGAGCCACCAAATGGTTGATGAAGGATTCTTGGAGACGAGCGAGCTGGGGGTTATTTCGATCCATGTAAGGGGAGATCGGAAGACCCAATTCAACTTCCTCATCACCTATCAACAAATATTGGGCAAAGATCAAAATATGAGAAATTAAGCCAGTTTGAATGTGGGAATAATTTAATGGATTTGATTTGAATATCTGATTGACAATAAGAATTGTAATTAGTAATTATAAAGTGATTAAAAGATAACCATTTTTCATAAAATGGGAAATTCAATTTGAAGAATTAATCTCAATTGGAAACAACTTTCCATTTGAAAATTGGAATATTTAAAAAGAGCTTAAGGCTCTTTCACACCTTCTTTCCTAATCCTGCAAATGCATTTCGTTTTCGCTCTCTAATAATAATCCTTTACTAATCCCTTGAAGAGAGAATTCAAACAAGGCCATTTTTCATTAAAATTCCATTTTCGAAAGATACACAACTAGAGATTATAAAACGATGCTCAGGATAATTATAAACAACATACTACAAGAAGGACTAAAACTAGGAATTATCAATAAATAAGAATACATTTTTAATGCAATGTACAGATACATATCTAGTAGATACCATATCTACTAAATAAAATATGGGGAAAATAATAACAATGGTAAATATGCGATATAAAATTTGTATTTGAACAATCTATATGTATTGATAAATGTACTTTTATGTGATACATATAAAAACTACATTTTCATCCTATCTATCACAGAAGAAAATGAAAGAAAACATAAATTCCCATTTAATAAAATCCTAATTCATCAGAGGGAAAATATGAAAAGTGGTTAGGAATTAATTAGCCAAATTGTGATGATTCCTTCCCAAACGAGCAGAAATTTATAATAGATTATAAATTTCATCACCCAGACAAATCCATTCAGTTTATTAATTGAAGATCTCTAAACTCCTAATTCTTAAATGTGTTTTACCTTGTTCGTAGAATTCCTCTGCAATGCGATGAGTCCATTGGACATGAATATCGAAAAACTTGCACGGCCCATTGATGTCTGACAATTTAATCATCATTTCCATGACAAGGAGCCGATCCGCCTCCACATTCCAATCAATCCCAACGGCATCGGCCTCGTTGACTTTGGAGTTGAATTCGGTGAGGATTTCAAAGTGGCGTTTCAAGTCAGTGGCTAAAATGGCTTCAATTACTAGATAGCGAAATCTTTTAAACTCCGCCTTGTCGAGGTGCTTCAGGAAATTGGAGTCGTCTGTTGAGAGAAGCAGCGCCCATCCTGCTGCCGCATGATGATTCTCCAGCACAGATCGATCATTGTACAGGAGAGCCTCAAATCACAAATGTGGATCTTATAAAAACACTCACCCCAACTTTAATGACAATGCACAAATTGGAAATAATTACTCAATTTGCAAATACCAGGGTATTTCGCAATTGAATGAATGGGGAATAAATTAGAAAAGTGTATTTATAATATTAGCCACCTGAGGAGCATTGATCGAAACGAGGAAAGCGTTTGTTCGTCCAGGGTGATCGTAATCATGCATGGCAGCAGCCGTATACAAAGCCATGAGTTCGAGTGCTGGCAAGTTCGCACCCATGATCCCATAAAAGAGCCTGTCCGAAGTGTCTGGACGGAACAACAATCTCTCGGCGTATCCCTCGTCGTCGTCATTCAAAGGCCGCCCTGCCCCTTCCCCCCGTTTCTGGAGCACTGTGAGAAAAATTGGCGAGATGGGGAAAAGTGAAAGGGGTCAACTCACTGGCCGTCACGGGGGTTTCCGGCTCACAACTGACCATTTCAAACCCAGGGATGGGCTGAGATGTGAAATAATAAACTCCATGAAGAACGTCGGCAGCATGCATTCGGTTATGATCTAAAATGGGAAACAATAATTCAATACTTGAAACATTTATTTATCACTCGTTTTGAAAATGAGTGCAAATGCCATATAAGATACATACCAATATTAGTTTAATTAGTATAAAAGCCTTAAATGTCCCAAAAGTTAATTTTATTGATTTATCCAAGCTGGATTAGAATGCATAAATTGATATTCATTTATGCTTTTACTAGTGTGTGTATCTAAAACTCATATTTAGTTAGACATATATATTTATATATAAAGTACATATAGTAGATAGTAATACGTGCATACTAATATAGATTGGTATCATATAGTTAATTAGTTGTAAGAATATTACTACCAGAGTAATTTTAGAGTAGTAAATAGTATTTGTTTATAGATCTATATTTGTACTTTATATGGTCGAGTTTGTGTTTCTCGCCAGGATTTATTGGAGAGATAAAGAAATAGCAAAAGGATGTTGAGAGGTCTTTAAGGTCAATCGTAATTGAGACTTACATGGTTTGTCTCGATATCCCAGTTCGAGAGCGTGGAAGTAGTTGATAAACTCTCGGATTGGAATCTTAAACGTCTCAAATAGGCCCACGTCAAGGAAAATTTTGTAGCACATCTGGAAATGAAATGTTTGTGAAGATTGTGTAGTAAAATTTAGGTCTATCTCACATGTCCACTCAGCACATTCCACACATTGGTTCAACCTTCTTAATTCCAAATGGAGAAATCAGAAAGAGAAAACGGAAAAATTATTCCGCTTCCAATCTAACCAAAGGGGAACTTTCTCTGGGAAACTCGTTTTTAGGGATTCAAAGTTGCATCCCGGGCTGGAAGCCATTATGCAAATCCGCATTATTAATTTTACGAGGTCGGGTCGTTAAAAAAACTCACGTTGCTGAGTATTTGGGTTGGCAAGAGAAGGTCCAAGTCAAAGATGGGATAATCCCATTCAGAGAGCCGGCACAGTAATTTGTTGGTGGCAATGTCGAGGAGGTTGAACCGCTCGCCGTCCAAAGCAGTAATGATGTGGGACTCTTGATCCTAAAAGTAAATTCTATTAATCCCACACGCCATCCCCCTCAACAAGGTGACAATCAACGCCCTTCGTGCCAAAACCCCTCCGACGCCTTTCATTGACCAACATCGAGTTGTTGGGACATTCAACGGATAAAATGCCACCATGAGAAAAAACGGGAGGAATTTATCCAAATTTCCGGGCGGGTTAATTCCAACGGAACCCCCCACATTTCAAGAATATCAAAGGCCTCTTTTTTATACAGTCTTGATGAGATGAGAAAGAGAAAACTCCAGGGGGCTTTCAATTTTTCCCCTCATAAGATCTCCGAGCGATCTTTTCCAAGACTCAGTTTGAGTAAGGAAATGGGAAGTGGCTCCCTTTTCCAAAACAAATTACCGCCCCTCGGGCAAAGATGGGATTTGGGGCCATTGGGCGATTGAACCATTCTTGGGCAAAATCCCTCTATAACTAATCCTACTATTAATATACAAAAATAATAATGATCCATTCATCACATGGGACAAATGATGACGACTGTTTATAAATGTAAATAAGAAGGTAATAAGGCGTAAATGATCATTGAACTAATTGTACAGTATTAGATGTGGATTAGTAGTTAAAAATGTATCTCTAATTAAAAGGAAGTACCTCATCTTTTAATGACAAATCTTCGTCTTCGATCGGCTCTTGAACTTTGAAGGTGACATGAGGTTGAGTGGGAAGATCGTCGTCGATTTCTTCAACTTCTCCCCCGTCGTTCTCGTCCTCCTCCCCTTCAGCTGCAAATGAAGAGGCGAGGTGTGAGTTGAACTTTGAGGGAGACGAGTTCCTTCTCAACGCCCGGTTCCCAAGTGATGCGGGAGAAGAAACGGGAGACGTTCCGGGTGTTGGGGACTCCGAGGGACACCCGGAGGTCGGCGAAGCTCCGCCGACCCAAATCCCAGATGCTGATGCGGCGAGAGAGCTCAAGTACTTCAGTTCCGATATGGTCAGCGGGGCAGTTGAAGTACAAGGGCTTTCCGCCTGTTCCTGTTGGCTCAACCGCCTTCGAAAATCTGTTCTTGCCCAATTGAACCATGCAGAGAGTGAGAAGGTGAGTGCGAGTGTCGTTGGGCAAGTCACCCAAATGGAAAGCATGGAAAGAAGAGAACAAACTTCAAATTGACCTCTTTCCTCATTGACACCCTCGGTTGGATTGGGAGGAATTAATTAATCCCACACACTCCGCCCCGACTATTAATGAACCGGGTAATGGAGGTAAAATGGCAATCAACGGTGTAGAAAAATGGGATCAATTTCGCTATGAGCATCTTTCCTTCATAATCCCTCCTCAGAGACTCCCTTTGCGAATTTGCGATAGTGAGCTGTGAGAGAGTAATGGAATATATACCATTGAAGGTAGGGATATAGGTATAGGAGATAGACATTCCAAACCTTTTCCCTCTCTTTTCCAATTTCTCCCTCACATGAATGTGATTATGTATTTTATAATAACGCCATTTGCTATACCTTCCAGATCGAATAAATGACTGATCCATGAGAGTCTGAATCTACACCTTCCATATATAAGAATGTATGCACAACGTGAATAAAATTGCTACAATAAATATTTGTTTGGGCGAGAGAAAGTCAATCGGTGTTCAGAATTTAAATCCCCTTCGCTCAACAAATCCTTGGATTGGAAATTAATTATACAAAGACCTAACCGCAATTGAAAGGGAAAGAACACTCGGCCGAAATGAATAATAAAACAGAATTTGTAAATTATTCAAAAACCAATGCCACTACACCAGAGAACGAAAAGATGGTCAGATTTCCTGTGATACAATGTAAATCACCTCAGATTGGGATCTGAGCTGATTCAGCTCAGATATTTCAGCTCGGATTGACAACGTCAGCTCATATTGAGAAATAAAATAAAAGTTTACTTATAAATTAATAAATATTTATTTATAGTGGACTATCTAGGGAGACTCAAATCAATTGATATTATAGCTATGGAACGCGTAATGTATTTATATTGGAAAATGTAAAAACGTTTTCTCTTAAAGTGAAAGGATGGTATATAGAGTCAATATATACTCAATATAATAAATAAATATACATATAGTCAAGGATAATAGAAGAGAGATATAGGTACCGTAAAGATCCGATATTTGTCCCGGGACATCTTTAAAAATATTACCCCTGATCCCCGGATATAAATCTGGGCAGGACATAATTCGGGGCCCGGATATCTTTAAAATATTTTAAATACCTATCCCAAACTTTTGTTTATTCCAAAGCGTTATGCTCTTTATTTCAATCTTAATATGCTTTTTAGTTACTTTTCGCTGTTAGTTTCAGCATATTGAAGGACTTTTATTTTAAATTCAACACTAAATTGCCCACGAGGCATATTTTATTGAATTAAATTAAGGGAATGAATAAAAATATTTAGCGTTTCGAGATTTTGAAAAATGAGCCGGACATAAATAGGGACCCGGACATCTTTAAAAATCTCAGGTTCCACCCTCGGACATAATTCGGGGCAGGACATATTTCGGGTATCGGACAAATATCGGGTCTTTACGGTATATACATTATTAGCCGCCCTTGCTCCTCCCCCTCCTACCTTACAAAGCAATAAAATTCCAATCAGAGCTGAGGTAAGAGATGAGCACAATCATACTTATCCCTATCTTAATTCAAAAAAACATCGTTTTAGGTCACATTACTTTTCGTTCTCTAGTGACCACTCTCAAATAAAAACCCCAAGCATGTTCAGTTTCTACACACCGATACTTAAACACTTCTTATGTTAAATTAATATTTAAAGTCGCACAATTTCAAACCTATATTTGCTGCCTATTACTTGGTTTACACATTAATATTGACACGAGTTAAACCAGGTGAATCGTATATGAGAACGACGATGTGAATGGGAAAGATGATATCCAAAGAAGTTGATCAAGAACTGAAAAATAAATGAATATTTTGAAGTCAGAATTGAAAATGGTGAGTTGTTTTGTTACATAAAAGAAAAAAGTTTTTATGTTCCCTTTGTAGTTGGAAGTATTTGTATTTAAATGCAAATTAGAAATAAATATTTTGATCATTATCATTTATATTAGAAACATTTAATAAAAAAAATTGGAATTTAAAGTGGAAGGGTTTTTGGACGAGAACACGGCGTTGATCTCGGGTTGGAAACTGAAAGCCCGATTTTCCCTTCCTTTGTAAGTCATTCCAAATTCCGTAAAGCTAATTGACTCTCGCGCGTTATTCTAAAGAATAATGGAACGAAGGAAAGTTCGGAAGTGTGTCACGATCCTCTCCCGTAAATTAATAAAACCTCCTGATGCCCAAAGAAAATTGCTTAATATTCTCTAACCAACTTTCATCTCCTTAATCCTCTAAAGACGTTCATTTTGGAAGTTGTGCATAATCCGCGTTTTCCTTACGGCTCCTCGAGTCCACTGCTAATTAGCTAATTTTATTAAATCTTCAAATCTGTCCTGAGGCAATACGGAAACACCCTTCGCCTTTTAACCACTTAAAAATGGAGAGAAAAAAAATGATTTATTGTCATCGATCCATTCCACTTAATATTTCCCTGTGTAAGCGTAGTTCAATTTGAGGGATTAATTTCTTCAGTAAACACGGGCAATTAATTCTCAGGGAGTATAAAATATGATAAAATTGAGAGTTTCCCGTTAAATGAAATGTAGAGGAAAAAGAGTTGAATATTTATCACATTTAAAACCTATGAATCTCTCAACCTTATTGCCCTTGGGCTTTAATTGTGGGCGATTAAACTCTTATTGGGATGGTTAATAAAGGATCGGGAGAGAATAGAGGAAGAGATTAAACCACCGCGAGAGATTCCATCCATTCAAGTTAGTTAAATCCATCCTGGACTCTAATGTGGAGCCTTATATGTAAATATTTAGCACGTCGATGATTGATCAAACCTCCCAATTTAGGATGAATCTCCATTTGAAGTCTAATGACTCATCTAAAATGATGTGAGTTGAAGCGTGGGTAAATGGATAATTAAATTAGAAAATGAAAACCTTCCCAACTCGCGGTTACTCTTATTAATATTCATGCTTCGGACTCTGTTTGAACCTTAAAAGATCAAAGTGGAATTTGGTGAGAGAAATGAATGAATTTCCGCTATGGAGGAATTTCCTTTTCACCACAAGATCAACATTTAGCATTTGAAATGGACCAAAATGGTTTTTTTCAATCCTTGGTTTAACATTTAATCCAAATTAACACTCAAATTAACTCAAATTCAAATAATTTCAAGAGTAATCATGGCAAATGAACAAGTGTTAATATATTACTTACACTTACATTTAGCCTTAAATTATCAATTCCTAAGAATATTAATGTACAGAGTGGCCCAGAGATTGATAGGTTTTTTTAAATCGCTCATATCTTTTTTATTCCTCAACAGAATTTCATTAAAATTAGAATGTATATACCTCATGTAATACAAAAATATAAACTTTAATTTGTTAATTGAGCCCAAATTTTTGTATTATATGAACCCTCTCTTCTTTACTTAAACTTCGACGCTTATCCATTGTTCGACTTCAAGATAAATTGAAAATGTTGAAAAGTGAAAACTGTGGAGACTTTCGTACAGAAAAGTGACAGTCGTTTATTTTGGGCTTAAAAATTTCAGTTTTTAGATTGACAGTAAAATATTGTATTCCCCATCTAATGATCATCTTAATATTTTTATATGATTAACCATCTAAAAGTTATAATCGATTTAAAAAAACCTATCAATCTCTGGGCCACTCGTTATATGGTAGATAAATAAATAAAAAATACATAGAGTATTCAGTATTGGTGCATATTCTTTATAGGTGTCTTCTGCATTAAAAGTAAGTTGAATAAATATTTACTGACTGAGAGAGAATTTAATTATATGGATATGGACTTAATACTTTTCCATAATGTTTTGTACAAATATACCAAATAAATGGATAAATATTATTTCAATTTGAGTCAAAATAAATGACATGAAATCATTTTTGATTCTAAACCTAATAGAATTCCCAAGTTTGGATAGTTTTCTATGAAATCTCTCAACTCCAGATGCCTTTTTTCAGGAAAAGAGCGGGGGTCTGAACAATTTCCGCTTTATTTGCCCCGATCTAAGCTTTTAAAGAATTTCAGACTATAAAGTAATTAATTCGGGAATGGAAAAATCGAAGACTTTCAAAAAGCCTCTTGAGGTGAAAGGTGGAGTGTGTGGGAAGACGTCGTTCCTCATTTAGATTGTTACAAACTAAAACTAATATTTAAATCTACATGCTTTAAGCTATCACCAAATGTCTATAGATCTCAATTAAAAGGTAATTAATTGCAATTTTAAATAATGCCAATTGGCCAATGACTAATAAAGCTGTTGCAGAGGCATATGGGCCAACACTCTGAGAGTTCTTGTAATGTACCATATACAGGGTGAACCATAAATAACGCATTATACAATCAATCGGTAGTCACTATAACCATCGTGCGTTACTTATGGTTCACTCTGTATATGAACCTTCAAATTCCTACAGTCCTATTTTACATATATGATTTACGTTTCATTCTCAATCATTGGAAGTCGATTAAATGAGAAGTGCGAACCTGAAGAAGCGTAAAGTGCATTAGCCGAGAAGCTTCTGGCTTTGTGCGAAGCCTGTAAGGTCGAATGAAGGAGGGGAGTTGAGCTTGATGGTGCGGCGGAGGAGTTGCGGCTACATTCCTTATCTATTGAAATTGGTAGGAGAGACGAAGACGACATCGGGTGAGTTGGACTATTCCCAGGCGTCCCTTCTACACAGAAGAATCCATCAACCAAATTATTCTGGCTGCACCAAACAGATCCTCCCCGTCCCTTTTCATCAACCCACACTAACTGAGCAAATACGCAAAATTCCGTTTGACAATTCCCTTCAACTCATTCTTCCCTCTCGCCAAATTTGAAATTGTGAATGGGATTTAAAAATGTATTAAATAGTTCAAATAAGCTCATGTGTGAAAAGCTAGTAAATTTCCGAGAGGTATATTAGATTGGAATTATGTGCAACACTTGTGTTTTTTTTTTCAAAAAAAGTGTGTTGCCAATTGCGATACAAATACCATAGAGTACACAATAGTAATACTTAATTGAATTAAATTATTCTTTCATTATTAAAGATAATTATAATAATAAATAATCGTTAGTGAAAAACAATTTTTATATTATTTTTATCTTTACTTTTATTATTTTATGGTGTTTTTACCAATATTTGATCTGAAGGTTGCAGATTTCCTTCGTCGAGAGATCGGCTGAGGTTCGAGTGTCGGCATTCCTGTAGCGCTGGTGGTCGTCGTCCACGTACTCGTTGACATCCTCCTTGAAAAGTTCCCCGTTGACCCTCTCTTTGTTGTGACAGGAATCTAATGGGGGTAAAGTGGATGAATCGCCAGGGCAATACACGAACCCTCTCCTTCCCCCATTCATTCCAATGAACAAGGGATATTATTATAAATCTGAATGGAATCAATGATTTATGGGTGGGTGTGTGATGATGGAGGAAGCGTGGGTGAGATCTCACGGGGACTCCTCTGGGTCGAATGCCCTGTGAAAAGAGGAGGAAGACAAATGGAGAAACTAATGGGTGGAGGATGATGGGGCCGATTAGGGAAATTTCTCCTTCTAAATACAGAAAATTCTCTCGGGGATCTTAAGACTCGTGAGAACCGATGCAGAAGAGACTCTTTCGCTCAGTTACATCTTCCTCCTACTTTCCTGAGGAATGGCAGGGGGTCAAGTTTCACTGGGAACATCTCATTGGAATTTTTGAAAGTCTCATTGGAACTTTTGAGTCTCAATTTTTGAATGAATTGAGGGAAGAAGATGGAAGATGTGAACCGTGGGCACCTTGGGAATCGATGAGACCTTTTCTCCTGTGAAAGGGATGTCGTCAATGTCGGAGGTGTACTCGGGGTCGACGGAGAGCGTCAGTGGAGCCGGTCGTGGTTTGGGGACGTTGAGGTTGACCGTGGGTGGCGGCGGCGGGCTGAGGAGGTTGGCGATGGCATTCAGGCCGTAGAGGAGATGACATGGCAGATGTGGGTCAAGAAGCATGTCCGTGATGATTCCATGACATTCGACCAAAAGTGGTTGCATCCCATTCATTTGTAACTCTTGCTGCTGCTCAATTAAAACAAAAATGGCAATTTAATCTTAAGTCGTTTCCCCATTCTAATAGTTATAATTAATACCAGAAGTTCGTAAATGGACTATGGACAAAAACTCTGTCACAGAATGGAGGGACAAATGATAAATGGGGGTTGGACACAGGGCACCGCAGCTGTGTCCGACCGCTCCTTTTTCGAATTTCGCACACTGGCGTTTTAGCCAATTTTATTCACCTCAAAATTGGTTCTTCGTGATTATACTAACGTTAAATATTAAGGATTTGGTCAAAAAGGTAATAATCGTTTATAGTGAACTTTATAAGTCAAAATAAATGGAAATTATCTGGGGTTTGGAATCTAATTTATATTTAGTATTTAGGAATCCAGTTGTTTTTGATGTGAACGTGACCTAGTGACTATATCCAGCCATGGTCAATTTCCCTCAATTTATAAAAATCCCGTTTGGAATAATTGCCAGATCTCTCCGGTTTCGCAGCAGGGTAAAATCCGAAGAATGTGGAAATGAGATCCTGCATTTATATTACTTCTACTCGGTTTCACTGAATCCATAACGATCCATTTGGTTTTATCAGGAGGCGGGAGGAGAATCGAAATGAACCCACTTTCGCCGGATCTCTGCTGTCGAAAAACGAAAGATCGGGGAGTTCAGGTCGCCCGGGCTGGAAGTTGCCTTGGACCTTTCCGAGTCTGTTGGAATGGAATTCCCTACTTCCTTCTCCACATGGTTCTCCGCCCATTTTCAAACAATGTACTCATTTTTATATTTTTAGTTGGCCCAGACCTTTGCCGCCTTCCTCGTCCCCCTGGGGATCTCTTGGATCTCGAATGCCCTCGTGCCGACAAAGGACACCTTCATTGTCGAAGCCCTCATGATCATTGGATTGACCCGGGCAGTGGGAAAGTCGTGCTATGAGTTTTATTACCTCCACCTCGGTCAAAACTCCGCCCGGGACTACGGCCCGCGTCTCTTATATGTAAGAAAGTCAAACCAAGTCAATACATTTCATAATTTGGAAACAAGAGAATGATTTTAATTGGTGATTAGCGGATGACGATATTTCAACCCTGTCTCGTCATCCTCAATACGACGATTGCTCTTTGGGTCATCTCAACTGATTTGAAGAAAAAATGCCTGTGTTTTTCCACTGAAAAACACGAGGACAATTTTTTGGGGATGACATGCGGATGTAAACCGACGCCATATTTTGCCTTCTTGAGGAACAACTATGTCAGAACCTCCTATGAAATTACCGGAATGACTTATAATTGGTTCCAAATGTATTATCTTCTGCAAGCTCGTCGTGAAACTGATTTGTAAATTAGCATCAAATTTCTCTCTAATGGGTTTTATATAAATTCTATGTAAATACAATACTCTATATATTATATAAATGCAAGTAGATAAATAATTAGATAAATGTCTTTAGACACCGTCCTGGTTAACAATGTCAATTACCAACAAATATTATATTTTACTCCAAGTGAGTTGATGCTATTTTACTAAAAATAATTAAAAATTCTATTATTACTATCTGTACTTTGCTATTCTTAATAAAAATTGATCATACGAGTATGGGTTTATGTTATCAATACATTCCTTATCCTTATAAATACGATGCAAGTCGAGCAATATATTATTATTTTTAAATAAATAACTCGACGGTCGACTTATTTTCATTGAGCTTGAAAGACGGAGAAATAATGATTTGTTGAGGAATAAATAAATTTTAAGTAGGTATCTATATAAGCTTCACATTTATCAAAGAAGGAATTAGCCGATTCGGACTTTGCAATGCCAACGTTCAGATCTTACTTACATGGGTGTAGTTCCTATACCCTAGATAGGGTTTCTCTCTCCGCCCTCTCGCCCATTAATCTTCGAGTTGGGAAATGAGGGTTTCAACATCAACGACCCGTTTGGGATGTTCCATGAGGATCTGTGACATGGTCTTTTGTCCGACCGGACCAATTCCGCCCAATTATTTTGATGGTCCAATTTTTGACGGGTCGTGAGGGATGGAGGATTCTGTCATTTTCCTTAAATTTTATCTTTCCTTCCCAGACAAGAAACCCCAATTTGGGACAAAGTTTACGTTCCTTCAAAATCCTCGTTGGGAAAAGGTTCGCACGACAACGGAGGTGTTTACCAATTTTATTCAGTCTCCTCACATCTTCCTTCAAAGTACAAAAAAGGCCCCAAAACCCATTTGAATGACCTTGTCAGCCTATGTACTTACTTACCTATATAGGAAGGCAGAGAACATTTTGTAAAGAAAATTAACCAAGAAATCAATAATCCCGATAATGTTATTGAAAAAACCACCAGCCTTTGCCACCAATCTTTTTGGCCAACAATTCCTATCCATTCCATGGACTGTAAAATATAATATATTGGAAGTGGCAGACTGTTTTCATCAAATTTAATTAAGTAAATACATAATACATCAGAGATAGTTAGAAAAAAGGAATTGCTTATACTTAGGTATGTATTCTTCACTCACGCCCCATTTTGTGTAATTTCCAAGTCTTAGGTTAATTCCATCTTGATCTCAATCATGATCTCAATCGGAATTAAAATGAGTCAGAATGGTGATTAAGGAGGAATATTCCTCTATTAGTGAGGGCAAGTTTCAGGATAGGACCGTCGACATCCGACCTCGATCTTCCCAAGCTCTTCCTTGGTGATGATGAGGATTTGGAGTCCCAGTGAGGGACTTGGTGGAACTCCCAGTGTTCCTCTGGAGACATTATCCATGGGATTCTGAGAAATGCGAGTTGTGGGAAGCGGGAGGGCCAACAAGCTCTTTCGGTTTGCGTCATTCCATCGTCATAGGACCTGGTTGGATCCACTACTCAATATTTTACCCCGCTCCATCTCCGCTATAGGAGGAGAGATGGGAAGAGGTATAGGAGGAGGATCACAGTAGGATGTGAACCATTTTTCAACCACTTCGTATTACTAAACTGGGTGACTGAGAGTCAAATCTCACCTCCACACCGAGCTCTTCGATTGAGAAAAAAGGAGAGTTCAAGATTGATTCACTTTCCATCCTTTCTTTTTTCATCTCCTGGATGTTGTCGATGACAAAAGGCACTCAAATTACATCTTCCCATTGTCTCATCAATGTAGGGATGATTTCATATATTTAGATATGATATCCATATGTTAATGATGTGGACAATATATGTACCTAGGTATATGATATTCTGCGCCCACTTGTAAAACTCGTCCTTTTTTCGAAGCTTAGATACTTTTATACCCTTTAAATTTAAATGCATTGATTGAGAATGGAAATCATCTCCTAGGTCTGATAGGAGCTGAGAGTTGACGGAAGAAGCTGAGTGGATGACTTTCCTTCTTCTAATAAAATGTTGATAAATATAAAATGCCAACATCTTGAAATGCATTAAGAGAAAGGGGAAAGAGGAAAATTAAACAATTTCCTCAAATGCTCTCAAGATGAAAAGGATGCCTGTGTCGGTTCTTTCTCATATTAATGCAATAAATTTCTTATTTCCTCCTCGTTCAAACCTCCCCTTTTGAAGTCTGAGAGGACTCATCTCGTGAAAACACTTTTTATTATTATTATTATTATTAGTCCTATGTAGTAGTATCACTCTTCTCAACGATACGCGAGATGACAAAATGTCCTCATTTTGCGGACAATGAGGAGAAACTGGGAAAGATCTTTTTAACTCATCTTAACGTCGTCGTGTTTCTTTTCTAACAAATCTAATTTTGATGAAGAGATATGGTACATCGTTTTTTGGTAAGAATATACTAATATGCATAATGTAAATATGTACAATAGTATACTATAGGTATAATAATATATTAATATGCATTACAAAATAATTCTTACTATCATGTACATACTTTTATTTAAATTTAAATATGTGTCATATTATTACTATATCTGTTATACTTATATGTACTATATAGGTGGTAATCATATACATATATAATCATATTGTTAATGATTAATTAGAAATGAAATTTAAAATTATATTAAAAAACAAGGGAGGTCCTTGTAGTTAGTTGTAATGAATAGTCTGTCTGTAATCAACTCGCTGATTACGTAAATTAATATTTCCCCCTCCAATGAAGTGGAGAAAGGGTTTGCGAATTCAGAGAGAGCTTTACGAGTTAAAATTACGAGCTACCTCTAATGAAACTAACAATAATAGTGCTAAAGCACAACCGGGTGAAAATTCCCCCTTTGTGAGCCAATGAATTTGCATATGGGTCTTTTAGGTTAATATAAGACTCTCGGCTTAAAATTCTCCTTCATAATTAATAATAGATTGGTTATTAATTAAAAGATTTCTTGACAGTTAATAAATATTTGAGTTTGATTTCTTTTATTGGGTTATTTTCTGGCGTTCATTCTGCGACATTCCAAAATCTACTTAAAAGATGAAAAGTTGGAGGACTAAAAAAGTTTTTTATCCTCTTTTTGGATAAATTGTGGGCTGTGTGTGACGGATGGTCTTAAAGATCTCCTCTCATATTCCTCTTTTTTGACGAGCCACTTTGCCTCCATCACGACTCACCCCAATCTTCACACTTTACAAAAGTGGGTCTCAAATTGTGTCAAGAAATGCTCCAGCTTTCATCTCCTTACATTAAATACTTAAGTAAGTCAACGGGATGAGCATATATATTATACAGTTAACTATACTATTTATATAGTACATACATTAGTATATTATAGTACATACCTACATTACAATACTAATGCGGTAATGTACTATTATACAATTAATTGCAATTACCTAATTATATTATTTCTAACTAATATTGTATAAGAATATATTTCGCGTACCTATCTGTACATTATATTTATAATGTAATATGTATTTGTATTTTTGAAATTTTTTCATGAGTGTTCCTTTTATTTATTCATTGTATTATTTTGCATGTGAACGTCATCGGTCTCATCAGTCTTCTTCAAAGAGGGGGATTGAAACCTCCACTTGATTCTCCATAGTTATAGAGCTATATTATAACTGGGTAGGTAGCTGATGAATTGGCGAAGGAGAAGAGAGAAATAGATACGTAAGATATTCTCATGAGAAAACTCTCCACGACCCTCTTCCCATTTCTCCGCCAAAACTTCCCAAAACTCTTTCACTTTATGTCTTTTCGGGGCCCAGAACAATATTTAAGCAAAATTTCTTTCAGAGTGCGTACTAGACAAATCGTCTTCACGTCGACTCAGACTTTTTCTAAAAGAATAAGTAAATAAAAGAAATTTTTACTTAAACTCATTCAATTAATAATTTCCTATTATTAATATTATAAGAATACATTGTATGTACATATGTTATTAATTATATAATTAATTTATTCTGTATATCGTGACCTCTTATAAAATAACCATTTCTCCTAATTTATAAGATGGGTTTAAACGAATGTGCAACTTGATTTTTCCAAATAATCCATGAAAATAGCTAATGTGATTAAATCGAGTAAAGTATACAAGGTTTAAGAGCCCGGTCCCTTATCTCTCCACGACCATACTAACTTTTATAATGTAACTCAAAGGATTCGTCCCTTTAATATAAATATAGCTAATTTTCTCTCCTATGTATAATGTACTCTCTACATATACATATGTACATAAATATATTACAATGGAAACGAATATGGTACATGTTTAGAATACCTACAGATATACATATATGCTTACTTTTTTCATAATGCAGCCAATGTATTTTACTCCACTCAAGGAGATTTAACTACATGCAATATTTCATATTAGTATACAGTACATATCT
Organism: Neelides folsomi; assembly: GCA_034687125.1. Taxonomy (NCBI): domain Eukaryota; kingdom Metazoa; phylum Arthropoda; class Collembola; order Neelipleona; family Neelidae; genus Neelides; species Neelides folsomi. Next base: position 23,591 of record JAQGBZ010000295.1, on the reverse strand, counting down.
TGTCATATACAATATAATACTAATATGGTAGTAGGTCAGATAGCCAGTTTGATTATTTTTCGAATGGCATATTAGATCATATGAACTGGTGGGAGTTTTGGCTCTCGGAGGGTTTTGTATGTGCGAGGATGGAAGAAAGTTTTGTTTGGATCCCCGCAGTCGATCCTCATTTCCTCATCTGTATTTGAGAGCACGCAGAGCCCTCGGATTTCAATTTTTATGATGTGGAACAATGAATAGTAAAGGGACTTATTTATTTATATATATATATATATACTGTAAGGAATGACCCTTTGACGGCCTGTTATTGCCCCACTCAACACATGTTTCCCAAAGGAAATAAATTTGTTGAGGTTGAGAGATTGGAGAAAGCGGAGAACTCGATGCGGATGAATAGACATTTGAGGGAACGGATGACTCCTCATCGATTGAGAAAACGGAGCGTGAGGGAGTTGAATCTTGTAAAGAGGACCAGCAGAGTTCCACCATACCTAGATGAAGAGCCCTCAAGGATGGGAATCGATACAAATGAGTTTGAAGGAAGAATACAAAGTTACTGCCAAAAGAAATATTTAAAGCCGTTGAGAGGAATCATGAGGAATCATGAGGAGGAATGTGAGAGAGTAGATTGGGTTAAATATATATATATATGTTCGGACGAGTTGTGAGTGAGCATTCATATTTAGGATTAAACCCGAGTCATTGTCTCATTCCTGCACGGCATTTAAATTCCATTTCATTCAGGGCGACAGAGATGGAATACATTTGGGAGTAATATAATTAACCGGCTGGATTGCAGTTATGAATCCCTACACAAAAACATCATGTTTGTTTGGGATGAAGTTCAGAGGTCTTGAGCATTTGGTCGGAAAGATGAGACTCGTGCGAGTCTTTTGTTTTATTCCTATTGATTATTTCAGACTATCCCACGCTGAGAAAATTGTCTCATGTGAGGCGATTCGAGAACATTATATATACTTACATATAAAATATACTAACCGATGGTAAGCTTCAACATATATAGATTGTATATGCTAACCACCGAGAGTGAGAGGAACTGAATGCAATTGAAGGAAATGTTCGTATAAAAGCTTATTGATTTACTTAAAAAACAAAACATTTCCCTTTGTCCCTCATTTCAACTTTGTGGAAGAGAGGAAAGTTGAGAAAGCTATTTTTGAAAAGACGAAGTTCTAATTTAACCAGATCATATAAATGACCCATAAATGCATATAAGGGAAGGAGGACGGAAAAAGTTGAACAATCTCATTGTTCGTATATTACTCCCATTTATGTACGGTTTTTTGATTTATTTCCTTCTATTTCTATGTTCAAACCTTTCAACTTTTTTCTTGTTTTGCAAATGTTTTTGGAAATTTAATAATGGTATTCATTGTTATGTGAATTACATTTGTGCGAGTCGTGGATTTATATTCAATTTCTTAATTTATTGAGTATAATGTATATAATATATGTACATATAATGTATGTATGATATTGTTGAATTTTGAGATATAGATATGTATGGCAGTGATGGGCCTAATAGCAGGATTTGAAGCATTATATTTGTTCAATCAATTCTTTTGATTTTCTCAGAGACAATTTGCTACAGTGGATCTTCTTTCCTTTATAGCTTAGTGGTTTCGAAGTCAATATGCTCCTGGATTATTTGCCTATCTCAGCAAGGTTTAAGTCAGGATGGCGAAAATTCCATTGGATGGATTCGACTCTTTTCATTACGGCTTCAAATGCCATTTCCCCTTTCATCCGCTCAAATTTTTTGTCCGTAATTATCTCCGTATATTAAGAAGCTGAACCAAATGGATTTCTCTCATGTGGACAGTTTTATTAACATTCTCAGGGGCTCTCATTAAGGATCTAAACTTCCTCGTTCAACAATTGGGATTGGAAGAATAATTGAACCGACATAGAGTTCTTGTGTTACCAAATCCACAACTCGGGTTTTGTTCTCAAATACAAAGGAAATAAATTAAATGGAAAAGGAAGGTTTCTTCTTCCTCAATGCATTCAATTGCCCGTTGATTCTAAATATCATTTCATTTATCAATATCAATTTCGACAATTGATTTAGATATGAGGATTAGGAATAGGTTTGAAGGCGGCAAATTGGTCAAATTACTATTCAACGATTTTAATCATACTTTCCCAAATTACAGCCTTCCAACATATTATTAAGCTTCCAGTCTCGATGTCTCGAATGACAAACCTGACGTCAATCGACTCAAGACGACACATAGTGAACATAGGCAATAAAGGCAATGATAAACAGGGCGGTCTTTGAATGATCAATAAGCTCAAAGTAAGTGGATTAAACCACAAAGACAGTCATTACCAATTGAGATTCTGAGAAAGATGTTTAAATACTAATTAAATAACTATCTTTAATATATTTACTCTTTTATTGACATAGAACTCCTGTCCATATTAGAACCGGTCCGAGTGAACAGAGACGGGTCTTTTTATTGAAAGTAACTAATTATAAGGAGTTTGACTTACATTGAGAGACGGTGGAGTCGAAGGAGCCACCGGCGGATGTTGTGTCTGCTGTCGGTTTTGCCCAGGCAGAGCAGCCGGGAGGGATGTTCGCCGCATCTCTCACAAACCCGAGCTCTTGAAAAATAAAATGGTTCACTATGAGACCAACATTTATAACACCGGAGCTCCTCGACAATGCAAAAGAATAATCAGGAACGAGATCTTGCAATTTGAGGAGAAATCAATGAACCGCGAGGGACTCGGGATATTTACAATCCGGGCATCAGAACCTTACCATGGTCGAATCTAAACGAAAATTCTCTCGTATGTACATACATCTAGGTACGTATGCTGATAAACCTGGAGTGTGTTCTATTACATATAAAAGTATACTTATGGTGTGGGTTAAATCCTGAGCTATTTGCTCAGGTTGGTAGAAACTGTGGATACATTTAGCTAAATGGACTTCTCTTGGTCACACTCTTAAACTCCCAATCAACATTGATACTTATGAAGTTGTAAATTCATAGCAATTCTCCCCTTTGAAGGGGGCAATTGAGGTTCGTGAGAATAATTAGCAAATTCCCAAAGTGTTTCTTTCACGAGAGATTCCAAAGTGTAATATAATATTATATTACATCCAGATAAATGATTTGATTCTTAAAAATACTCTCAATATACATTTTTGTATAAGACTAACTTTTAGTATAATAATTATAATGAATAAATAAATTCATTTACCTTGACGGAATATTAATTACAGAATAAATAAATATCAATATAATATAAAATATTTTTATGTTTCCTACTTCAATTACGATTAAAAGTTGAATTTTAAGAACCAAAGTCCGCAGAACATATACATATATGGTACATATGTATTAAAGAATACAAATCCCATATTTGGTTGGTTGAAATGTTTTTTTCACATAGGAAGTGAAATTCCTATTAGAGTCGTGGGTTTAAATTGAAAGAAGTAAATGGTTGACTTCATTTGGGATCGTGTTTGAATGGGTTATTAAAGTATCGTGATCGGGTGGGAGCTCCCGGGGTTTTCATATCAACTTTGTCACCGAGCCGAGTGTTCGCACAGATGGTAAAGTTGGGTCTGGGAATAGAAAATTAGAATTACCTCAAGAGCCAGTAACGGCCACGAGTGGAGGAGGTTGAGAGAAGTTTGAGAGTTTGAAGTCTCCGTCTCCGACCATGGGTTTTTCCCCGAGAAAAGTTTGAGGGAACTCGAACGAGGCTAAGACTACGACTGAAAAGACCTTCTGTGGGAATTGAGGAGAGGCGAATCGGCTCCTGCGGAATCGAACGCCGACGAAGACCCAAGAAGGCTCCCTTCTCCCCACTCCACACAATTGTTGAACCCATGAACAATTAATAGCCCCAGTCCAAACAAATAAAATCAATTGTAAACTCAAGGCAAATACTTAAATTGGACTCAAAATGAAAGAGTGCAAAAATGAAGGATGTACACTTAACACATAAATATATTATACCTGTAGTTAATATATACCTACATATAGTAGTAGTACTCTGAGTATGAGGAGTTGAAAAGGGAAACTCATCACTGAGATGAATTAGTAATTGGAGGAAGAGAAAAAGAGGAACGATTTGGCTCGTTCAATTCCTCAGTGGTCACTTTACATTTCTACGAGTCGAGACAGGGAAAAGATTTCACTCAGCTCCTTTTCAACTCTTTCACAACTGTGGAAAATAACGGATAAATACGGATTAAATTTTAATTACGGATTAATTAACTTGTAGAATGCTAACTAAAATAATTCCTATTCTCTTCATGCCATTTTCTAAGTCTCATTTGAACTTCCAATTGTTACAAAAAAGCAATTGATGTTGAAGAAAAGCCCTCAATGCTGATCAATTCTCCAAAGCGAAAAGAGGATTATTCCAATTAAGAAATTCTCAATTGTTCTTCTTCCAATCCCTCAATTGAATAATAAAGAAAACTTGTCCTATAAAATAAGCTTAGGAAGAGAAAAGAAGGATTTAATATAATATTTACTATCGTTTTCTTTTTAGTATAGGGCTTAATAGTATTTCTCCATATTTACATTGTTATAATAGCATTAATAAATAGTTAAGAAAGGGGAATTAACACACTTGGAAATTTAATGGGAAAAGAGTATGAAAAAACCTATCCAGATTTTGACATTGACAGACTGATAAGTATTATAAATTGATCAAGTGGTTGTTCGTATATTTGGTTTATAAAAGGGATTTAATAAATAATAAGGAGACAAGCTCAACTTTCCTCACTCATTTCTCTTCATCCAGACGTCATTGAAGTTGAAGACGCTTACCGTTCAAACAACTTTTTCCAACTTAACTTCATCAACTTTCCCACCTGTCAAAACTCCCAGAGAACTTGGATTAACGCAACTCTTTTGGTGCATTGAACACTTTGCCTATCTTGGAATTCTCTTATACCAATGTTGATAAATAAGCCTTAGATATCCTTTATAAAGGTGAGATGGATGGAGATGAATTGATGAATATATTGAAAAAAATGGATAATTGTTCAAATCATTTTATTTTCTCAATTTGAGTTTAATTGACAGTTATATATTTGAAGAGAAAATCCCCAATGGATGTTCCTCTATCATGAGAAACCGTCAAGACCAATTTGAACTTATCTTTTACAAATGAGTTAATTCAAGACTTGCGAACCTCAGTCAACACCTCAAGTCATTAATTAATGGAAGGGTACAACAAGTAGTTTTGTAGAAGTTGTCAAATACGCCAATCAAATATTTTTCATATGTGTATTATTATGAAGTCACAATCTTGTTCTCTCAATCATTGATTTGGGAGACTCTCCCCAAATGACCACATTTATTTCTTCTTTGAGTCCTTAAAATTAACTATTTATGAAAGTACATTTAACAACCAACTGATGAATGTAAGCACAAAACAAGAGAGGTATATGCACATAACATAAATCTTATGTTACAATAATTTTAAACAAGTACGTAGGTTAATTATGGTAATTTCAATTGATAATTGACAATTGACTTTGAGAAACGAATAACAGTAGAGGCATAACGAGTAAATGCATCATTATAAAACTACGTAATATTTCATCAATACAAATAAATCATAAATATCAATGATGTATATGTCAAAAATTAACAAATTATTTCATATACAGTTTTCTTTTATATAACTATAGAATATATATATATATATGTAAATTAAATTAATCAGTCATTGCCAAAAATTTTCTACAAGAAAATTTAATTGACCAAACTAAATATACTATTAAAATTAATATAATGATAAGATATAATAAATGTAATTAAGTAAAATACTCATTAAATAGTCACAACACATATAGTCTTTTCTACTAGCAAATAAGAATTATTAGGATTAAATAAAGGGCGATCAATATACCTGAAAAACAATAGTTGGCAATTAAAAAATGAATTCCAACAACTTGTGTTCTCACAATTCATAATTAATAAAAAGATTAAATAGACGCTGAAGACGCTAGAAAATAAATTAAAAACACCAAGAAGTTGCTCAATTATTCACTTGATCAATAAAATCTTCTTTCCTCTCAAATTTAAAAATATTTTTCAACATTCAAATTAAAAATATCAAATAGTAAAATACTGAGAAATACATTTGCATTAGAACGGAAATAAAAATGGTTAAACAATGTTTTAAAGATAAAATCGAATTAAGAAATTCAAGTTCAAACAACGTTCATTGAAGATTCATATAAAGTGAAAGCAAAGACGGCAAATATTTTGAAAAAGTAGATAGGAAGAATGTACGAAAACGGATGTTTAAAAATATTATTGATTCCATTAAACTTCCTCACGTCACAAAAGTAATCTGATCTTAATAAATTTAAAATATCCTTCTAATTTTTTAGAAACTCATAAAAGTGAATTTTAATTGACAAAATAAACATTAGATAGAACAATGTTCATATAGGAAAATTAAGAAAACTCTCACAATCTTTAACATGTGAAATTATCACTTCAATTTTACTTCAATGTTTTTTTCAAATTAATCGACCATTTTATAAAGGGTAATTACAATGTCATATAATTCAATTATAAATTTATTCCAATAACTTACAGGTGTGCGAACACAGACCAAATCATGTTCCAGATTACAAACAATTTTGAGAGTTTAATTTCATGTCCCCGAGCTTGTGGAATATTATAGTATATATATAATATACTATGGAATTTAAAGACTTTTTACCAGATTAGTTATATTGTGTAGAATAATTAACAAAAAAATCACTTTGAATTAAGTTGGGATGAATAGGATGTTTTCAATTTGATATTAAATTTTGTCGACTCATTTATATAGAAGTTGTATTATTGCGTGATAGCAATGGCTTATTCATTTGTCGGAGGATAACGATATGAGGATGATGAAGAATTTTGTCTCTCTGGAGATCCCGCCCATTCCGATTCCAACCGGGCTCCATTCCAGATATCGGCAGTGAAAGGATTGAACCCCAACCCAGCCTGAAATTCCCCAAATCATATTAAACCACCAAATTTCACACATGAAAATATGTTATTTTAATAAATATTTTATATTTTAATAAATAAAAGTTCCGAGATTGTTACCTCAACTTCACGATGGTTCTGAGCCAATTCAGCCCTGCTTCGAAACAGAGGATCAGCATGGTTGACAATGTTCCCGTTCATACGTCGAGATCCCACCGCAGCAGGGTCAATGAATGGCATTGGCGGATGTCCAGTTGGAGTGTACATTTGAGACTCACTCGGGCCAAAAATCGTCTTCACGCTGCTTGTCCCAGATCCAACGAAAGTGAGTGAGTTGGGAGAAGTTGCCCCACCAAATGAACTCTGACATCCGAAGGAAGCAGTAGTTGTTGGATATTGTTTCTCAAGTTGTTCAAATGGTGATGTGTTTCTATATGGTGACGTGAGCCATTTGTTCGATGCCGAGTCCCACAAATCTTCAGAGGAACCCCGACCAGAACCACTTTGACCTCCATTGTTACGCTCACTTCTCATCCAATCACCATATGAGGAATTTGTTTCCTGTTCCGATCCAGTTCCACTTTGAATGGTTGGCCAATGAGAGTTGGTAGTTGTAGTACCCGATTGACGCATTTGTTCCATTCCATAATAACTCGCATTGTTCCAATTGTCTGAGAAATAAATATTATATGTAATTAATCAATTAAAAGATTCACCAATTTCACAACATGTGAATAATAAAATTAGTATTAATTAACTATATATTAATTGTACCAGTTGTTGGGAATCCCCTGCTATCCCGTCGAGAAGAAGTCGAAGATGATGGTTCAGATCGAATCCGTTGGACAAAATTGTGTTGAACATTGGGATTTGGTTGAGGATATCCAATTAAATTATTCTGTTGATTTCCATGTGACCCTTGAAGTGAAACGAGTGTCGGCGGGTGGTAAACTTGAGATTGGGTCGACGATGCCGGGCTGTTCATTCGCTCTCTTTGACGATAAGGATGAGATTGGTCGTAGGGGTTGTTCATCTGCCAAAGACTTGCCAATACGTCTGTTTGCATACCTGCAAAAGCTTCCATTTGACTGAAGCTGTAGCCATTGTTGGGGATTTTTGGAGAACTTCGAGATGGCATGTTTTCCGATGATCGATTAAAATTAGATTGTGAAGTGTAGGGATGAGATGAAGGAGGGTTGAACACACCGCTCTCCCTATGGTTCACAGATGGAGTCGATGAGCCAGTGGTTCCAACTATATTCTGATATTCCCCTGATGGTCGCGATGCAGATCGGTATGTGGGAGATTTACTACAACTGTAACCACCCGAAGAACATTCTGATTGCGCCCGATTCCAAATGCCAGTTCCATTGTCAGAAAGGATTTCCCACCCGTTCCGGTTTCCACCTGAGGTTGAAGGTCGAGAGTTGGATGACCCATGAGATGATGTTGATGATGACACAGGAGGGGTGATGGTGGAAAGTGAAATCGCTAGAGTGGTGAGCGATGGAATGACTGAAGACTCCTGTTGAGGAAATCGTTTTTGTCCAATAACCCCTGGACGTCGAGGCCGTTGGGGCGCCATATGATTATTGAAATTCCCATTGGCTTGGGTGAAGGTCATTAGGCCACAAGGGCCAGTGAGAATTGTTGGATTGGCCTTTCCATGATTTTCCACCGGACTCCGTTTGGTATTTGGACCTGGCGAGACAGTCGATTTCGACACAAATCCCTCAGAGTGTCCCATGTCATTCTCTCGAACTTGAGAATTGTCCCAAGAGATATCCTGCTTTGGCGAGATGACAGCTGCAATTTATGAATTAAAATATAAGTTTGATTATTTATTAAGTATACGAATATATTTTAATTTAAAACTAATTCCCAATTACCTCTGTTGATATTTCCATTGACGGTGAAGAACTCGGACGAGAGTTTTTCTTTCTTCTTGGCTAAATTCCTTTTCTTGGCACTGGCAGGAATGACGAGATCAAATTCTTCTTTCAATTCATCAATTTCACTCGGTGGGGTCGTGGCTCCATTTTCTTTCCCCGCATTGGAATTCTTTTCTCGTTCCATCTTCTTGTTACTCTTTTGAACTTTAACCGGGTTGGGGTGGAGATTTTCCTTCTCATTCCCACTGCTACTCTTCTCACTCGGGGCCTTTTCCATAGATGGGATTGGGTAGGACGAGGCCAACTCGTCGGGATTTGAACTCTCGGTGGTCGTGGAACATGACTCTTCCTCCTCCTTTTGTTCCTGTTTTTTAAGGGTCAGTTGATGGGCCTTGGCCTGGTTCTTCATTCCCTTCATCTTCTTCCCCTTCTTTCCTCCGTCCATCCCATTGTTCTTCCCAAGGCTCAGGGAATTGATGAGTTCCTCTGATGCAGCTCCGATTTTCAAATTGGCAATTTCCAAGTTGGTTAACTGCTTCCCTCCATTAGTTCCCACAGGATCCGACATGTTCCCAACAATTGGTGGATCGATGTTGGAAGTCGCAGGAACGTAGTTGTTTCCTTTCTTCCGCCGTTGTCGAAGACTATTTTCCTTTTCCCTACCGGTCGGAACGCTGTTGGAGTTGGCAACTGCTTTGCTTGAGTTTTGCTGATTCCTCTTGAATCTGTTGTCAACTTTGTCATAAACGGATTTGAGATCAAGTCTGTTCGTCACTTCTTTCCCATCTGAAACAAATTAATTAATTACACGTTTTTAATAAAGATTCCATTTTGTATACCAAAATATATATATACTTGATTAAAGTCTAATTACATATTTTTTTATTAATTATTATTTGATTAAAAGTGGAATTTAAGGTAAAATGGATGGGTGTCTCGACTTACTACACGCATGAACATAAAATCCTTCTAGTTTATACATAATTAAGAAATGATCTCAATTACCTGGTCTCTGATCAGCAGGCACGACTCGAACTGTGGTAACTATAGCGGAAGAAACGACGGTCCCGGCCTCAAAGTAAGCCATAAGACCAGCGGCAAAGATTCCGAGGAGAATTGCAGCAAACATCAAATATTTAAGCAACGGCTCCCACGAGGGCCGAGTGATGATCGAAGCGCAAACACTGAGAATTCCACTTGGAACCATTGCAACTAATGAGTAGTTGAAGCTCTATCAAACAAAATAAACAAAATCAATGAACATACTTAACCCTAATATAAATAATTTTAAAAATTGTATTAAATTTTAATAAAACAATTAATTTTTACCCCTCCTGAAGAGTCGGTGAGACGCAGAGAGCGAACGACTCTCGAGACGGTAAAGTCCGGTGTGAAGGCAATGTCGATGGAATGTGTGTGATTGGGAAGGAGCGTGAAAGGATGACAGTTGAGAATCCTGAACCCGTAACCTTCGCACCCCATGTCTTTGCTCGCAGAGAGTGAAGGCCAATATGAAGACTGTGGTGGATAGACCTCAAGAATCACAATGTCCAATGGAATTTCTCCAACGTTACGCGCCACAAAGGATCGACGAACTGTGAGTTGTGGAGGCGCGTATTTACTCGTTCCCTCTTCTAAACATGTTAAATTACATTCAATCAATCATAGTTTATAGTTAAGTTTATTCTCATTTTTAAATTAAATCAATTGTTTTGGTTCAAATTTTCATATTCAGTTCAATCTTACGTTGACATCCTTGAAGTAATTTCTCAGTTATTTGGAAAAGAAGTGAAGATCCTGAGGCTCCGTTTCCAAGCGTTAATTGGCCAGTGCCGGCTCTTCCTTTCAACCAAATGGTTTCTATCCCAGTGAGATTGTTCCTAAAATTCATGTTAAATTCATTTATCCAAAACATTGATATTTTATATCCAAACATATTTCAGTAATTTCGCTTCAACACTTGGTAAAAAAATATGTGTTATGAAAAGTTTATTTGAGATAATATTAATTAAACTTATTCGAAAGTAATTGGAATAATCATTAACAAATTACCTAAGGAGAAGGAGTGTACTAGCTGTCTCTTTACTTCGTGGCTCAAACTTTGCTCTAAAGACAAATTTGGCACCTGGAGGCAGAAATATTGAGATGCCGCTTGCATCTTTCACGTTGAGAATTTCTTCAACCATTTGCTTTTGAACTTGAGTAAACGTCATTCCGCTACTGTTGGCTTGACTAGAAGATGAGACACTCTCAAGCGAGAATACTGAAATAGCAAACCAAATAAAAAATAAATTACAACTCAAACAAAAAAGATATTAAAATTGTTCAAAAAAATGTAATAACATTATGATAATATTTTTTTACCATGATTCCCCTCAGAGACATTTCCACCGACTCCGTTCCCTTGAACGAATTGAGACCAATGAGGGCCATATTGACTGGCCAGAACCGCTTGTACGATGATAGGAGAATTGGAAGGATTTGTGACATAGATGTCATACACGCTTTGGTTCCCAAGCCCTGTCAACGGGAACAAGGCGACTTTGGACGAAGCGAGTCGCGGCCAACTGTAGTTGATCTGAGTTGAAACTTTATAGCCGCTCATTTCACTAGTCTCCAACCATAAGGTCACATTAGAAACTAGAAGGAAATAAATTGAATAATTAATTAGTTATTTCAAAATTAGCAATTCCCCAAATTATTTCCTCAATCTTGATTTATTTCAATTACTATTACCAGTTATTTCCTTGACGAATTCAAAGCGTTTTTGAAGTTCACATAGGACATTCCAATCAATTTCCCTCGTTTCCCAATTCAAATTCGCTGCTTTTGTCCATTCCTTTCCAACTAAAAAATTAAAAATTATTTATTTAACAATCGTAATTATATAAATTGAAAAACAAATTGAAGAATGAATTGAAGAACAGCGCTTAAAAGTTTATATCTTACTTGTTGAATCTGTGAGGAATCCTGAGTAACACTCCTTTCCACAAAATTTTCGAGGATCAAAATGAACTTTTCCAACGTAGTTCTTTCGGTGTGGAAGAATTTCAGGGTTTTCTTGCATTGAAGATGGTGTGAACCACATTAAGGCAGGTGGATTGGTTTTCACATTCCTAAGGCTCAGGGTTTGATTGAAAGTTGAACTGAGGAACAACTTTTCAGATGAGATCTTGCCCTAAAAATTTTTAAATTAAAAAGGTCAAACAAATAACATTAGAAAACTAGAATTTTGAAAAAGAGAGAGAAAAAGGGGTCTTACAGGAAATGATTTTTCAAATGTCAACACGTCCGAATTAACAGATCCCTTCGAAACAGCAAAATTGAATGGCACACGAAGAGTTTGATTATGATCTGTAGTAACATAAGACTCTCCATAAAACAACCCCTCAGTCGATGGTCTTCGAATTTCAATTGAGAAAACCGCCATGTGCCCAGGTTGGAGAAAGAGCTGGAAAATGATAAAAAATTGAAATCCTGAAATAAATCATATTTTTTCGATGGAGCTTACAGATTTCTTCATATTATCAAAATCCTTGATTTTCACTAAATCCTCTTTGGCACCCTTTTGCATTCCAACGAGATCAACGTGACTCCAAGAACAATTTGCTCCCCATGATTTGAGGCGAATCTCAATAGGGTTTTTATTTTCAACGGAAAAGTACTCGATTTGTGAAGAGAAGAGCTCCATTCGCCCAAAAGCTATGTGATTTTCCTCCAATGAATGCTAAAATGACAAAAAACTCATTATAGTACAGAAAACCCAATTAATTAATTCTATGCTGGTAAACAAATTAACTTCTAATTTTGAAAATTACCAAGCTGAGTTTTCCATCGTAGCAGGTGATAGGTAACTTGAGTTTTGTAATGTTGCTTTTCACGGTCACTTCTGCCGGAGGACTCAGGTCGCATAGCTCATTTCTCTTTTGAATTCGAAGGCTGAAGATGGTCTTTTTCCTCCCAGGAGAAAGAACGTGGGAGTCATTAAAGTTCTCAATTTTAACGAGATCAGGATGGCTCACACTCACTTCGTAAATTGCGATAGTCACTTGAAAGTTGTTTTGAACACTACAAGAACACCACAAATTTAGTTCCAATTACCAAAAAAAATTTAAACTTTTAAAGATCGTAAAGGGGGAATATTCAAACCTGAAGTTTCGCGGTGGTAAGAGAGTCTCACTATTGATGAAGAATCCAAGAGACGAAGAATTAAACTGCAGTTCACCTTGGTAAATATTCGCTCGAAACGGCACGCTGATAAACTTCCCTGACTCACTCCGAATTTCAATGAGACCAGCAGTGAATTTTAAATTATGGGCAGCTGAAGCTATAAAATTATAAAAATACATATATATATGTAGATATAAATAAATATTCAAATCATACTACATTGTCATTCCTTATATATATCCACAATTAATAATTTCACATATAATATATTAAAAATAACAATTACGATTAAATGTCACAAGAGCGACGACTGTGGATGCTGCACTGTCAGGCTCAATCATGATTGGCCTAAACTCAATCTTCACAGCTGGATTCACATCACCTTTGACTGACACAGCCTGGGTAGAATTCATTTCAATTACATATTTGTTAATACCTATTTGTTAATTACATTTTTAATCTCAATTGGACCTTACTTTAATGTTAATTGGAGTTTCTTGAGCGTTGATGAGAGACAGAGAAAGGGTTTTTGGTTTATCCGTTCGCACCATAATCCCAAAATCTAGAGAGTCTTGGGGTGAGTATATGCCTGGCGCTGAGCTGACTTGCACTTCCACCGGAACTAGTAGGTATTCTGAGCTCGTCTTCGTGTTATTCACTTTGATCCTACAAAAAATATTTTTTTTATAATTTCATACTCATTATACCATACATTAAGGAAAATAATGTCATTTATCCAGCATTATGTTCAGATGGAAAGAAACTGTGGAATTGGAGGAAGAAATCTTACTTGATGTAACCCGTATGGTTTCCCTCCGTCTTCCCTTGAAAACTCCCCTTCATGACCGGTTTCGTCTGGAAGGGTTCGATGGCCCATGCGGCTCCTTCGCTTTCTTCTTCAACTCCGTCTGGGAGTTTGAGTTGAAAGTCTGGCCAACTTGAGAGCATCTCGACCACTTGGATCCGTCTCTTGTGAGGGTTGTGCATGGTGATGAGAGGCTCGTAGCTGCCGTTCATTGGGATCCGAGCCCCGATTAGCGGACGCATCCGATACGGATTTGGTAAACCAAACCCCTTCACCTGAAATCAAAATTTTAATAAATGTCACAAATGCCATGTTTATTAGCAATTTCATTTGGAGTGATATTTTAAGTATTATAACTTACATTGTATTTGAACATTCCCATTGAAGTATGAATGTACAAATCGGCCTCTGTTTGCCCTTCGGATCTACTGAGAAACACGATTTCAAAGGTCGTATTCCCTCCTGGACCAACCACCTAATTTAAAAGTATGGGCGATTAAATACGGACCAATCAAATTCATTAATTAAATGATAAATTAATTTTACTTTGTCTGCGAAAAATGAGGAGTGGAATTGGACTGTACTGCCCGATATCGAGATCAATTTCACTTCATTTTTCAGTCGGTTATCAACCCTGACTATGCCCAGGCGAGGAATCCCAACTGGGCTACAATTCAAAATCAAGTATTAAAATTTTAAAATTAATTAAATTAAAAAACATAAATACATAGATTAGGCTTATATGAATGCTTATATGAATAGTGATTGATTACCTATCTTTAAAGTCTAAGAAGTTCGGATGGAAAGATAATCCAGAACTTGGAGATTGCTGACTCTCTTCTTCAGCTATGTGATTTTCTAATCTGAAATTATATAATGAAAGTGGGTTAAGTTTCAAGTTCCATCAGCAGCATAAAAAACTTAATGTATAGTGGTTAAATAAAATGATGATTTTGCTAATTGGAACTTACTTAGAATTTGCATTGAATTGGTTTCCAACGATAAGCCTTATGTGATCTTCCTCGTAAGTCAATTCTATAATAAAAAATTTTAAAGAATATAATTAGCTCTAATGAAATATTTACATTCAAATACTTTCATTTTGATGATAAATGAATGATTATTAAAAATTATTAAAATTGGAACATTAAATCTGACCTCTCGTGGAGTGATCAAGAGCGAGACACCCAAACTGGAGGAAGAAAACCACTAAACATCTTTTGAAAAACGTCATTTTAACTCTACTAAACGTTATCCGAGGACACGGAGCCAAGTTGTTCTTCTTACAGAACAGCTTCTCCTCCTCAAATTTCTTGGCTTTAAAGCTACACATTAAATTTCAAGTCCGTCTCCTCCTAAAAGAAAAAAAAGAAAATTGGTCAATTCTTCTCACATGACACAGTATCAAGATTATTAAGGTGTAGATGTCACGTTTCCGATAAATTGTTACTTTTAATTTAAAACACAACAGTGGTAATAGAGATTTCCAATTAAAATGTGTACAACATTGCAATACTAATTAATAACTCAATTAAATTATCCCAAAATATTCTGAGAGCCCGAGAGAACTTTTCGATTTTGGAAAGGAAAATTCCTCGTCTTTTGGTTGTTATGTTTCATTTATAAAAACCATGGTAATTTATTCGCCCCTGATAAATTGTCACATATACGCAATAATATTATGTTAAATGGAAAATATAAATTTAATGCATAAAAGACTGTTTTTAAATAAATTATTTAAATCATTAATCAAATACAATAAATAACTTTAACCCATTTTAACTTCAACTATTAAAAATAATAAAACTATGACCTATGTATTGAAAAATAAAAAGTAATATTATCTATTATTGTTTTAAGGAATTAAAACCAATGGAGTATTTAATAGTTAATATAAGAGGGTTTTAAATGTAAACAAATAAAATGTAAATTGAAACCATAATGGACTGCATATAAAGATAAAACAAATTGTAAATTGAAACCATAGTGGACTGCATGTAATGTTAAATAAAAACAAAGGATAAAATGACTCCAAATGTCATACAAGATTTAAAAACAAATAGCCTTTTAAAAATGAATGAAAATTGAAATACATATAAGTTTAAATAGTTAATATTTTTGTTTTTAGTAGAAGTTTGTAGGAAGTAGGAGGGTTAAATAAAAAAAGAAATTTTGTAAACTCATATGACTTTTATTATTTTATATAATGATTTGAATAAGAGACAAATTCATGTTTGATCATGTTGGCAAATCTCGTTCTTTAACAATGAAATGGGAAACATGTTCGGAAAAAATCCCATCATTTGCTCAATTAATTAAAAAAATATCTCATGTAATCTTCTAGAAAGTTTTATCAAGTTTCGATTAAAGGCAAATGTCTCTCGGTTCCTCCGACATTTTTCCCATTGCACCCAAAGTGCAGGAATGAACGATAATTTAATAAACTTGAAAAGGAAACAATTAATCCGATCATTAAAACGTATTTATATATTTTACAATTGAGCAAATTGAGCTGTTGAACATTGTGGAAACCAGGTTTGAACCAAGTGATCACAAACGACCCCAAAGAAGACGATCAAGTGAACAATTGCGATTTGCCAATCCCATGACCATTTTTATCCTCTCGAGTGTAAAGGTCATGGGGCTGTCGAAATCGAAGACGAGACAAGGACGTCGCTCAATTCCCAATTTGGACAACCTTTTTGAATCGGACAACATTTTGGGACTGGATACGTTTAGGTGTTGTTGGTGTTTTGGGGGGGCACTTACTTGGTAAGATATTTGCCTACCATGACCCCTACACAGGGTCGAGATCGGCAGGGCGATTTTTGGAGGCGGAAGGGTCCTCCCGAAGAACCAGCGAGGACGGTTAAAATAATAACTCGTGACAAATGTAATCGGGATGGCTTTGAGTTTTTAAATTAGGGAGAATGTGAGGGGGAAGGGGAGACGACGGAAGTTGTGCGACGGACCCAACACCAGGAAACGAATCTTGTGGGAAACCTGCTCCGCGCACCCCGGCAAACGCCACAAACATGACCCAAGTTTTATACCCCCCGTCTTGGGGCAAAGAATGGGGCAGGGTACTTGAGAGGGCAAAACCCCTTCTCTCCATCCTTATGATACGGTGGAGGAGGAGAAAAATCCCGGCATGTTCATTGTTCACTCAATTCACAATCAACTTTCAACAAAGGCGCTTCAATTCATTCCATCAAAATGAACAAAATAGAAAAAATATCAAACGATGAATTTAATTAAATTGAACTTAACTTAACGTTACAATTGGTTTGCCCATTTGGTGGAACTTATCTGGTATTATCATGATTTGATAAAATTATTCCACAATTGGCAAATCAAATATGAAAACAAATGAATTGAACGATAAATATATAGGATTAATAATAATAAACAAAGAACTTCAATATTCTATACAAACATTCATAAATATATGTCAAATATATAGTTAAAAACAACTATACATGTGCGTTCCATACATAGTTATATTAATAATTAAATCTTATTCTTAGCTAATCAAAGTGCAATTCCTGACATTGCAAAAAATATTTGATAGATTTGGCAAAAATGTATGCATAATATATTTTGGATTATTTCCACATGTATGCATTAACTCATGAATGAATTATTCTCACATGATCGATTAATTAGGGTTCAACAGGGTATTAATGATGAAAAATAAATTAAAAGGTGTTGTGCATACTTAACCAATTCAAAATCACAAAATGTGTAACTTAATTATCTTATTTGTTTGAATTCTAATATGTTAATATTTAGCATGAAATTAATACACGTACCTTATAAAGAAGCGGCAAATTATTGAAGGGAAAGAAATGGAATTAATTATTTCGGAGTGAATTATTGAACAGAATAAATAATAGTCTGAAATATGTACGTAAGCTTATTGTTATTATTATACAATGCGAATCACCTTGGCAAACATTTTTACTCCAGCTCCAAATTTTAACCTTTGAATTTCATTTGGAATATAAAAGAGCGATAAGCAAACTCATTTGCAACTAAAGATAGAAAATTTTATGCAAATTATACTGCCAGTGACATTATTCAGGTATAAGCGAATGATTATAATTTTTACAATGTTGCTCCTGCAAATTTACAAATATAAAACCACCGAACGAATGCATCGCTTAAACATTATAAATTCTATGCATTAAACAAATTACAAAAAAAAAATATTAATGTACATACATCGGAATAATATATAGTACTCATATCTAGTTAAAATGACCAACGAAATGTTGTAATACTTATACTATAATTATTAGTATTTAGTAAAGAATATTGTAAATGTATTGCGTTGATATTGAGTATGCATTACATGTGGTGTATCGACAAGTATTCAAACAAGTGTGTAACCTATTCAATTAAAACGATAATGATAATGAATAATGAGTTTACTAGATTGTATTGCATTAATAACAGTAGTAGAATAAATTTATTCCTTATAGGGTTTCGTATGTCATGTATCAATATGCATATGTTATGTATGCAGGTATAGGTATCTACATAACAAAAGCAAACAACATTAAATATTGTACGCATATTATTTGCAATATTGCATCAATAGTTAATGTTATGGGTTTGAAGAATATCTCCCTTTTATTGTATGGTAAGTTTAATGTAAAATTTAGCGCTTATAGGCATATTCACATAATCTGCTATTTGACATTTAGCATTATTTTCGATTCTAAACAATTATATTCAAGGGCTAATCGTAAATCATTAACTTTTAGTTTACTTGGTATTAAATACATGATGCTTTAGAATACACGATTACCATTAATATCCATCATAGGGATATTGAATATATACTTATCTTAATCAAATTATCACGTTATCACTGACATTGAGAAAAGTTAAATGGTAATAAAAGGTTATATTTATCAATTAATAATTTTAAATATAAATGCAACCGTATAAATATAACATGACTTTATTGATAATAAACTAATTGCTAAATATTCCTTCTTATAATTGCAAAACTAAATATTGGTAACTGTTATATATTGAACACAATAAATATTCAAATTAGTTTCAATCTTCCCCGTTGGTTTGAATAGAAAGTCGACTTAGGGAATTTAAAAAATTAAAATAAACCAAATGATCTCTCGCTCAGACTTTGTGACAGATTAACAATAATTAACATGCAGAGACACGTTTAACCCGCGTTTGCATATATTATCAGCATTTAACGATGAACAGCATTATCTTCTACATTGCTGGCTTTAATATTTATCTAATTGTATAATGCTGAGGCGCTATAAGACATGCACAGATTGCATTCTCTGCGTCTATCTACCTAATATCGAATTTAGGCCGGCATCGGACTTCATTGTTGCGTTTTGTGCTAAAAGACTAAACAGAGACAATTCCTCTTAATTTGGTAAATATCCTCAAATAGAGGGAAATTGTCTAATAGTCAAGCTTGTAAAGTTTAACGATAACCAACAATAACTTTGTTATAAATACATAATATGTAATTATTTATATAAAAATCTCGGTAATAATGACAATAGATAAATTTAGTATCTAATAAAATACTTTTTAATTCCCTATCTGACATTGAGTCTTATAATAAATAACTATTATTAACAGTCCGAGAATCCTCGTTTACAATTATTAAAATTACAGTTAACTTTAAATGAACTATGAATGACTTTTATCAAGATATCTAAGACGGGTTTTGAACTCAACATGAGCACTAACACTATTTATAAAGACACTCTCATAATTACAGATCAAAGAGAATGGTGAAAACAAGAATATCTCAATATTGTGAAATTAAATATATCAAGGGTCAACGCACATATAAAAATATATCGTATATTAGGATTGATGAATCTATAATAACAATAATATATAAAAATTAATTTTAAATGATGTATTACGTATTATGAACTATGAGGGTGATGATCAGAGAGCTGTCGAATTATGTCTCGTCCTTCTGGTCGTCGTGTCATCGCCATTAATGTCTAGCTTCATTTTCGACCTCGTGGCGACCACACTGAGGGCGGCCGTCCGATCAAAATCAATCGTCGCATAGCCGAGTTCTCCGTTGGGGAGGTCGAGGGTCGAGGGCGGTGTTTCCTGATCACTCAGGGTGGATTGTCTCGGGAGCAAATGGCTTTTCTCTTCCGTTCTCTCGGCCAGATCCCTCTCGATCTCCAGGTCCAGTTCGGCGTAGTTCACTTCCACACAATGGGCCGAGCCGATGTTGTGCTCCACGTTTCCGTAATTCCTCTCCGGGAGACCGCCGCAGTTTTGGTAGACCGATTCCTGAACCCTTCGCCCGTTCATTCCATTCGAGACACGATGGGGTTTGAGTGGAGACTGCCGGTCGTTTTCCACATTGATGTAGAGCGGCTGGGTCCGAGGACCGGAACCACCCGGGTCGCCCCGATCCTCCGTAATGTTGACATAGTCGGACAGCGGCGGGTTTGTTGAGAGCGAGAGGGGGGAGGTTGAGTTGGGAAGGAGGACGACGGAATTCCCTTGGATCCTCGCTTGGAGGAGATTGAAGAGAGCTTGAGCGTGTCCGCATTTGAATGCGTAGATCCCCGCTCCGGTGGGACATCTTCGGCCCGACTCGAAGGAAAAGAGATCCTCCTCGTATCCGTACCGGCGGAGACACCGAAGTGGCCAGGTGAGCGGAGCTTTCCCCCGGATGTGAAGAACTAAATCCGTTTCCGTCACTTCCAGCTTCCCTGGAGAAATGTGCCGCCCCATTTCATCGACATTGAGGACAGAAAATAAGTTCTGGGTCCCTCGATTTGACCGCCTGACTACGTCTGTCAGTCGACTTCCAATGCAGCCCATAACATCACTTGAGCTCGCTCACTTCCCACGTCAGACTCATCTTCTTAAACCTCAAATGAAAATTATTACAAATTATAATTAACTCAATTTTAAGATGTGAGGAATTACAAAAAATTAAAATTTCCTCATTTAAACTTACATTCGATGAGAGAGGATCGTTTCAGTGCTTCTAAGATTTGTTCATTGGTAAAATTGTGATGTGATTTTGCTTTGAGATGGTGATGGTATTTGGCCAGAGTTTCTTTAAAAATACTGTTGAAGTAAAGAATAAATATAATTATGAAAGGTAGTTAATAAAACAATACATAATTGACTATCAGCATAACACAAATTCTCGCCCTTCGGAACACGGCCGACTCCTTTAATGTCAATAATTTGGAATGGGTTATTTAACACTAATTTTAATTTTTATTACATTCAAAGTTATAATAAGTAAACAAATAGCCTGATATGGGGCATACATGAATTGTTTTATATAATTATTACAAATAACTAATATATGAAAATATTCACCAAATTGACAGATCTTTCATGGAGAAAGAAATATTTTTTTCTTTGGTTTAAGGACCAATTTGAAAATCAATGTTTGGAAGGAAGAAATGAAAAGGAAATAAGAATTAAGTTGAGAGTAAGTAATCCCTTCTTTAATGGATTTGAAAAGTGGAAGGTGAGCAGAAATGTTACAATTTTATAATAGATATAACACTTATAAGAGACTATATAAGATCTCTTCACTTTCTTCATTCAAGAAGAAGATGAAGAATGAAATGGGATTTATATTGACCGCCAATGAAACACATTCCAGTTCAACAATTAGATTGGTGTTAGGCTGGGGGAAACATTTCTTACCTGCTTTCTTGGTTGAATATTTATTAATTGTCTTTATTTATTAAAATAGTTATATTCTCTATCTAATAAATGAGCTGCATCAGTGAAATGAAATGAGCGAAGGCTCAGTCAAAGAATCAATTTTGAAAGAACTTTGGGGCAGAGCTCCGGCGATACAGCAGGGAGCGACAACAAGGGAAAAGACGGGCCAAGACTGATCTCTCCACAACATGACACCTTGGCCCTTATGGAACTTTATATAATTTATGGCATTTCAAAGACAAAAGTCTCACATTTATTTACATAAATTAAACAAATGTGGATTACGCTTTCATCTTTTAACACAAACAATCATATTTCCACAAAATTAATTTGACTCAACATAATTGTATAGGTATATGCACAATCAAAAGTTATGTAAGTATATACATAACATATTTACTTACATATTTAAATAATATTATGCACCTTATTGTTGAATAAAATGCGTGGAATTCTGGAGATGTGGAAGACAATAAATTTCAATTAATAGTTGAATTGATTTTGAGCACAAAGTAGAGATCTAAACAAATGGCTTCAAACATCTCGGAAAACGGAGTTTATGCCTTCAAGTTCGAGAGTAATTAGGAAATGATTGGAGAATATATTTTGTTGAATTGTTACAGTCGATGCAGTCCGAGCCCAAACACACCGAGAAGCGTTCATATTTCTCTTTCCTCATAAAAGGTCAGAAAATCAAAAATAAGATTCTTTAATAAACGTGTGACATAATACATAAGCAATTGTGAGTTAATTGCACCCGACACAGTAGCTATTATTCAATATACCATACACATGATCAAAGCATCCACAACATAGCCATTTACTTGCACTATTGAAATTGATTTTAATTAAAATTTCACTATGTCTTTACTTAATTATATACAACTAAAACAAGTTTGTGATTGTATTATCCCTAAAGTTATAGAATATGTTGAAAGTAAAGTCCAAGAGATTTTTGAAGCCATGGATATTAATAATAAGGATTGGAAAGAAATTCACAAACAAGGAATGGAGCAGAATATTGAAAAAACCAATCTTCTGACTCCTAGATTATTGCAGTTAGCAAATTTAAATGAGGTGATCACACAATCTGTCAATTTACATGAGGTTTCTATTAATGATTGCCAATTGCAAATCAAATTTATTGAATCTAAATTGAGTGCAGTAAAAGAAGAATTGGAAGTTGGAAATTCCAATAAATTTTGTTCTTCGGCTCACGATTCGCAAATGGGCTTAACTCAATCTCAACACAAAACTCCAAATCAACAGCAATTAATTGACTTCATAATCGAACATTGTGAAAGACATGCCAGGAAAAACTGCAGCGTTCTCTACGGAATTGAAGAAAACTCTAACATCGAAAAAATCTTTTCTTCTCTCATCCCAAATGCCGAAAAATACCCCTTATATGAAAGAATTGGAATAGCTCCTGCCGGCAACTCAAACATCTCAAGACCGGTCCGCATCAAATTTGCAATTTCTAAAATACAATCTGAGGCTGTAAATAATTACGTTATAATGAAAAAATCTCCATCTCCTCCTTCATTTACTATGCGCCCCGACCTCACAAAACTCCAACAAAGGGAATGGAAAATTAAAATGGGTTATATTTAAAAATTCTTCATAACTTAAATTAATCTTTAAATAGATAAACAAAAACTTATTTGTATTGAATCTAATTTTTATTTGAACTAAATGTTTTTAAATGGTGAAATCAACACTCAATTTGTATAATCTATAATCTTTTATTGGATTCTTTGTATTGAGCTAATAATTATTTATTTAATTTTCTACTGAATGTATTCAAATTGTATTCAAATGGTAATTTTGGGGATGAGAGAACTACTTATGTTAGCATGGAGCGTGATCTCTGGTTCATCTAGCAGTTCTAGCAGATTATAATATTTTCACATCCTGTAAATTTTTGCTTTTTGAATAAATATATATATATAAATAAATATATATATATATATATAAATAAATATATATATATATATATAAATAAAT